>VZQC01007984.1:819973-915710 GCA_009823505.1 Rhizomys pruinosus
TATATATATATATATCACATATATACCAAAATTATGACCTTTGAAAATAAACTGTATGCTAATTCCAAAATATGTTTAGGAGGTCACATTTTCCCTTCAAATTTATATTACTCTAATATGAGTACATACCCTCCATACATATACCATAATTACAGAGTCTGACAATAAGTGGTCAGTCATTTCAGTCTCTATTTTTTTTAAGTCAATAAATCTTTAGTTAAGGGATTTCATTTGAGTCCTCATTCACTCCATCAAGTCCATCAAGATTGCAGAAGGTCAAGACTATCCTAAAGAGAGCAGACCATAAATAAAACTCCCCAAACTCAGTATTGGCAAGCCTGTATTGCCTCAGAAAAACACAGCACTATTACTATGAAGTGCATCTGGCATTCTGTGGGGAGCCTCAATGTTTGGTCACAGTGTTAAGAGCTTTTGGTTTTATGGCCCAACAAGCCCTTTTCGAAATGACCAATAGTCTGTATTTTTAAGTTATAGCAATTTTAATGTTTTGCCATAGTAATTCTGCCTTATCTAATATAAAACATTTAGCAAGTACTGTCCTCTCCTGCTTTAATTGTATTGAATATTTATGGAGTAAATACTAGAGATAATTTGTTAGTAGGTTAGGCAATCCCAAAGATAAATAGAACTTTAGGCTTGGGAAATTTACAATGTGGTAATAAAATTAAGAACTACAAGTTATATTAAGAGACACCAAAGTGCTAGGGATGATGGCACTCATCTTTAATCTCAACACTTGGGAGGCAGAGGCAGGTAGAGCTCTGAATTTGAGGCCAGCCTGGTCTACACAGGGAGTTCCTAGCCAGCCAAGAGTGAGACCCAGTCCTACTAAACAACAACAACAACCAACAAAACCCAGACAACAACAAAAGAAAAAAAGAAAGAAAGAAAGAAAGAAAGAAGAAGAAAGAAAGAAAAATCAAGGTCAAGCAATGTGAAATGACTTAAGAGATATACAAAAAACAATTTTGGAAACAAATGAAGCTGGTCTCAGAAGAGAAGGATTTCAAGAGGCGAAATGGATTGGAGAGACATTTCAGGGATGTGTGTATGTTTGAGAGGACAATTTGACAGAATTCCAACTGGAAAAGAAAGGTGTCCTATCAGGGCATTTATTAAGGCTCTTTCCCAGGTGGCTATCTCTGATCTAAGAGAATATAAATAACCAAATAAAGATCATTCTTAATTTACTTTATACATTTAAAGCAGAGAGTTTCAAAGAGTTGAAGTTGCTTGTCCAAAGTTCTCACTACAGTGGAAAATCAAGGGATATAACTCTGAATCATCAGGTTTCAAAGTCTATCTCCTGTTGCAGAATGGAAACCAGTGGTGTTACTTAAGATTGTGTGTGGGTTTTTGTTTGTTTGTTTGTTTGTTTTGTCTATGGGAGACAGGGTCTCCCTGTAGCCCCAGTTGTCCTGGAACTCACTCTGTAGACCAGACTGGCCTTGAACTCACAAAGATCAGCCTGCCTCTGCCTCCCAAATGCTAGGACTAAAGGCGTGTGCTACCACGCCTGGCAAGATTATGTTTTTCATCTTCCTAGTGTTATAACAAAGACTTTACATTTAACCAGAATGAAATGGAAGTAGGGAACACTTCGTTAAATAAAACTACCTTACAGATGGTAAACTAGAGACACGCTGCAATTAAATAAATAATTATATACTGTAGTGCAGTTGGTGGTGATGGATGCTCTAGAGGAACACTGAATGAGGAAAAGAGATGGAAATGCAGGAGCAGCTTGTTGGAATGGGTTTTTGGAACTTTTAAATAAGAGGAAAGAATTTCTTCTCAGGAAAAATCTATGAGAGATACCATGATTTACAGTGGAATCCAATGGGTCCTAAGCACATTGGGCAAAGGCATGTGAGCGGGGGATGCTGTGGACTCTTCAGCCAGCGATCCAGAGTCGTGACCTGAAAAACTTGGAACTTTCCTTCTTAGAGTCTGTTATTTTTTCTCTCTGGAAGAAAAATAGATCGGACAAGGATCAAAGGGTATTTGATGAATATTGCGTACAATCAGAGTAGATCACTTAGCTAGCCTTCAGAATCCTTTCCAGACAAAAGAGATGTTTTGCATCTTGTTTGCAAAAGGATGATAATCATTTTGTATTTATGAATATTATGATGATTGCAGCATTTGAAATAGGCTGTGCATGTGAGATAGCAATAAAGAAACATTAATACCAAAAATAGTTTCTGATTTGGATACACTTCTCATAACCCCCAGAGTCAAGGACAACAGCAGTTTTCCTGTGGCTTGCCCTGATCATGCTACACCCTGTGCTTGAAGGACGTCATCCGAGTAGATGGAACCATTTGTATCACAGCATTCTGGAAGTTTTTTCTGGCTCTTTTCCCAGTAACAGGTAACAGTTTCTGGGTCTCACAATGTGTCAGACAATAAATACTACATGTTTTAATTGTATAATATATTATTTCAATGCCATAAATGAAACTGTACCACAGTAAAATTAATGAAACTTAACCACAGTCAGTTTCAACAGCAACATGCTAAAAACAATTCTCTGGTTCTTAAGTCCATGCTCATAATCTTTTATTCCATTGATGATTAAATTCAATGTGTACTATGACCGCAGACTGAAACCTGAAATCAACTGGCACTCTGGGGGAAAAGTCACATCACTAGTGACAGGTAGAATCAGCTAATCTAGATGAAGGTAATGTTAATGCTATCACCATTTGATTAAGAAAGGAAAACAAACAATAAAGCTTCAATAACAAAATATTTATGATTTGAAATGATAGTGATTTAGGATAGCAGGAGTAGTAGAGTCTCCCTTAAGGCCTGTGATTTCTCCAGCAATTGGTTATTATCCATTTGTACAATAGCAATCATGAATTTATTCCTACTGAGTGGGCCTTAAGTCTAATTAGAGAGCTGTTGGTTAAGCCCAAGATAAAAGTGCCACTATTGCACCATTAGGGATATTTTGAAGGGCCAGTCATTGTTTGGAGGCTTTACTGCTGGGTAGGACTGTTAATTGATATTTTCTCCCTTGGCAAATTGCAGAGCACCTTCTGATGCTATGAGAACTAGTCTCAACGAGGAGGCTGCCAGGTCTGCTTGATTCTTCCAAGTCCTGTGTTCATGAGGGATATCTTTATCGATGGCATCTTATCTTCAACTTGTGGGAAATAACCAAGGGCAATGGCTAAATCGTTTTGGGACTCAAGTGACTGTGGGGCACCCAGCCCTAATGGGTAGATTACTGATGCAAACCTTACTGTCATGGCTCAGAGAACATAGCAGACGAAGTGGCAAAAAGATTGTATGAGACAAAAAGACCATGAGCCCTGCTGCCAGATAGTGTCTTGTAGACAGGGAAGCTGCACCCATGAAATCTCAGTAATATGGTTTCCTAAACAAGGCCTGCGTAATGATAGCACAAATTGACATGCCAACCTAGATGGAGGAGATTTCATGTGCTCACATCTGTAGATGAAGACCTACGGGTGGTCAATGGCTGCTGAGAGAAAAGTATTTTTCTATAGGAAAGTTTCTTTTTAAAAAAATTTTATTTATTTTGTATATGTATGAATGTACTGTTTGCATGTGTGTTTGTGCACCCGGGTCGTGCAATGCCGTGGAGGTCAGAAGAGGGCGTCGGATTTCCCCTGGAACTGGAGTTACAGACAGTTCTCAGCCGCCATGTGGGTGCTGGGGATCGAACCCGGGTCTTCTGCAAGAGCATTCAGTGCTCTTAAATGCTAGGCCATCTCTTCAGCCCAGGAGTTTCTTGATAGGTTATCCAACCTCAAGTGCTCATCTCTAAACACATGAACCTACAAACACCCCTAAATAGACTCTGTAGGTTGTCTATGTGTGTATATGCACCATATGGCAATTATAATGAAAGAAGTCATGAAAATGAGAGGGAGTGGAGGTGGTAAGAAGAGTTGAAGTGGTGGAACGATGTAAATAGAGCATTCATGTTAGAAAATTCACACAAAAATAACATTTTAAAAGTCTTTATAGGTGATTTCTTGTCAAGATAGATCATCTGGGCATCAAACACTAGGCTTTCAGTGCTAGAGAAATGTGAGTTGTTAAGAGTGCTGGCTGCTCTTGCAGAAGATCCAGGTTCTTTTTTTTAATTTTAAATTTTTAAATTTTTTTATGTGTATGAATGTACTGTCAGCTTGTAGATTGGTGCATCCATGTCGTGCAATGCTGCGGAGGTCAGAAGAGGGTGTCGGATTCCCCTGGAACTGGAGATCTGGAATTGGAGTTACAGACGGTTCTCAGCTGCCATGTGGGTGCTGGGGATCGAACCCGGGTACTCTGCAAGAGCAGCATCTTAACTGCTAGGCCATCTCTCCAGCCCAAGTCCCAGGTTCTAATCCCAGTACCCACATGGTGGCTAACAACTCCAGTTCCAGGGGATCCGACACCCTCTTCTGATCTCCATGGGCATTGGTGCAGCTGCATACATGCAGGCAATAGACTCATACACACAAAATAAAAACAATAAATTCAATATTTTAAAAAAAACAATAGTTTTTTAAATCTGTAAGCAAGAGGAAAGTTGAGAAAAATATATGTCTTGCTTTAAAGCTCCTGATGTATTATGGGCTCTGATAGTAAAATGAAGAAACCCAAAACTTTACCACTATGCTGGCAACTCAGAATACTAGAGACTCATTCTTAAAACAGTGTTTTTAAAGAAGGGCCTTTCAATATTTGTTGTCAATTATGTTAATTGACATGCTAAATACTTCAAAAAACATGAACATACATGCTATTACAATTTCATTTTTATTAAAATTTAAAGTTTAGAAATTTAAACATTCATTTACATGTTTAATTATATAGGATAACAATTTACATTATCATTAAAATTTTAAATACTCCAAGAATGTTTTTCCTGCTTATGAAATCACACAACCTCCTTTAAGCTCCTTGAAGGGGTTTTTGTCCTCTGGGATCCCGTTCACTAGTGGATCCTCGCCAGATCTTTCTTCGATATAATCTCTTACTTCTTCACAGCATTTGGAAACCTTAAGAGGAAGGAGACAGAGGTGACTCAAGTAGTTTAAAACAGAAAGCTGTAGGTTCTAGAAGTGTATTTATTATAGTAAAATTTTGTGTATCTTTCTTAAATGATTCTGTTTGATTTCAATACATACACACTTCCCAGGAGAGAAAGGATTGGTCCTACCCTGTTCTCCTAGCTATCTCCAGAGGATAGAAGGTTGGCCACAATTTAGGTAAGGGATGCTAGCTGACCTGTCTCTACCACCAGAGTGAATATTGAGTAAATCTTTCCCTTTTTCTAAAATGTTACTTCTAAAGATGGAAGGAATGAATAATTGCTAAATTCCTGGTGTATCCTGAGTCTTGGGTTCTCAGAGCTGTATACATGCATCTTGACCAGTGAATGTTCACAATAATGTATGACAAGTGCTCTAAGGTGTCAGAGACCTCGGATCTTTCGCTCAGTATATCACAGTCATCTAGACCAGAGTCTGTGCTTAGTTGGAGCTCCATAAGCAAATGTGTGCTGAACTGAGCATTGGTTTTGTTTATATGCTTGTTCCTCTCTCATTTCTGACTTTATAGTAATGACACCAAAAGAAGTCGAGCTTTAGTACTTCTCATATGTAGGATATATATATATATATATATGGACAGTAGTCCTAATTATTCATGATTTGACACTTCAGTTTGTTTCATTTTTAATTGTCTTTCATGACAGTGACATAGAATTACTATATTTTGATAGTATATTTGATGACCATTTCATGAATTGTTTAAATAATTTAATAATTTTTTCAAGTAAAATTTCATGCCATATACATATCCATATATGTGCTGTACATATATATTTATATAGACATAGATAAATACATACAACCAAATATTTGTACCCTTTAAAATCTGTACTTCGAAACCTTAACCTCCAATATGAAGGTATGAGATAATGCCTTTGGAAGCTGATTACATCCTAAGTGTAGAGCTCTCAGCATAGGGTTAGGATACTTATGAAAGAGACATCAGAGAGCTCCCTTACCCTTTTCATCATAGGAGGGCATGGCAAAATGATAATCAACTGTAAGTGAGGGAACAGGCCTCTGATTTTGAAACAGTTCAGTTCAAGAACCGTGAGAAAGTAAAATGAAAATCATTTCTTATTTTTGTATAAGCCTTGCAATCTCTGGTCTTATAGCAGCCGGAACAGACTAAAACATCAGGCATATCTTTGTGTATATGTATATCTCTACATGTGTGTCTAAATATATACCAAAATATCTATATTGAGAGATTTGGGGTGAGGAAGAAGAGGAAGAGGAGAGGGAGGAAAAGAACAATGAGAATAGAAAAGAGAGAGAGAAAGAGAGAGAGAGAATATTAAGCTATTTAAATTTCCAAGAACAAGGATATTTTGAGTAATGGGGAAAAGAACCCACAAAAATGAGTGGGTTGTGACGTGTATGATGTTTACTCAAAATAAAAAGTCCAAGATGACTCATGAACCTGAAGACAGCCCAACATTTGACGAAAGCATACTCCAGAACATTTAAATAAGATAACAATGTTAGCTTGTCTGCTGTGCGTTCCAAGCTTTTGCAATAATTATGGATTGAAGTTTGTCTTTGTAGAAAACATGTTTTATCTTTATGGAAATGGTAATAGGGGGATTTAGAGAAAATTACAAACATGTAAGAATCTTACATTTATGTGATTATGACTAAGAGTTCTGAGCAGGAGATGAAAATAATATAAACTTGTTCTAATCTATTTTGATAAGAAGATACTTAAACTACATATATGTATGATGTTGTTACTTGTAGAGTTTAGTTTTTTAACTCTCCTAAAATGAAGTTATCTAAAGTATATTTCTACATTTATATTTCCCACGATTTAGTTACTATTTGTCTAGTAAAAGCATTTAATTCTTTTTCCCTTTCTACCCCTTTTAATGGCAGGGAGCTCTGGGTATACATTCTCAAGAGCAGTCAGATGCATTCAGGAGGAGCCAAGGTGTTCCCGTGATGGAAATAATCTTTATTTGCAAAGAATAGAATGTACTTAGTTTTACTGACCAGGACAGAACTGGAGAGGATAAGGTCATATTTTAAAATAAATCAGCAACATCAAAGTATTGCATCAAATAAAGAGAAGCTTATCAGCTTAGAGAAATAAAAACAAAATGCTGCAATGCATTGCTTGATTTTGATGCCAACTAAAACTCAGCCTCTGGCCCATCTTTTCTTCTTCTCTCCCTCTCCTTAAAAATATAAAATATTTCATAGCTCAGCTCAGTTGTCGTACAAAAATAGGTGAAAAGCTGGGCTAGGGCCAGGGAAAATAGTTTTCCAACCTCTTACTAAGGGTCCAAATTATGAGATAAGTTTATGAATTATGAATACCTTTCTTCATCTCTGATGATACTTTATACAAACACTTTTTTAAGTATACTAAATGAATTAAAATACTCAATGTTTCCTAATTTACACTTCTACATCATCTCTCCCAGGGGAACAGACTAGAACCACCACATACCATCATTCTTTCCAGAGTCACCTCTTTCTTGAGCTGTTCCACTTCCATCTTCAGTTTGTCTGTTTCTGTCAGGTCTTCAATATTGATCACCGGCATCTTCTGTCTACTGTAAAGGTAAAGTGTTAGCATACACATCTGAGCTGATGGATTAGCCCCCATGCAGCCTGGGAAGCCTTCCCTCTCTCTGTACTTACCAAATAAGGTGATTTAGCTTTTAAGGTGATTTAGCTTTTATTTTAAATTTCTTGTGGTTACTAATTTCCTATGAATTTTCTCTCTCTCTCTCTCTCTCTCTCTCTCTCTCTCTCTCTCTCTCTCTTTCTCTCTCTGTCTCTCTCTTTCTCCCTTGTTCTCTCTACTGAACAACGTTAGTCCTGAACAATAGTCTTGAGGTTTTAAAGCTTCATAATCTTTCCTAATATGATTAACCAAGTATTTGTCTCTCAACATCTGCCAGTAGGTTTAGGGGGAGGGGTCTGTTTAATTAATATATGATCTAAAGTATTAAAACTCTTTCTTTCCCCTAGCTTTTTGCACAGTGTGAACTTCGGGATTTTCTACTCTTACTTAAAGTGTAAAAGCCCTCCATTATGTAATTTATACCATTTAACTCGGATGGGGTCATTTTGAGGATTATGCATTAATCCCTAAATTGCTGGAGTATTTAATCTGGTATTAAAAGAGAACTATTTATAGTGTGTCACTATAAATTGGTTATAAACCAATGAGTAGAAATATAGTAAATAACTTATTCAGAAATAAACTAGTGTACAATTTAGAAATGTCTTTCCAACAATACCTAAAATGTGAAGGTAACTTACAGTGACTTGATAACAGATGATTAACAGTTATAACCTGGTAAAGAGGGCACAGTGACTCTGAACTCTGACCTACTAAATGGACTGTATGCAAAAAGAATAGACTTTTCTGCCACTTTCTGGTGTGAGTTATGGCAAATGAAGAAGTTGGCTTGGTAGACATTGGTATGCTTATGAAATTGCCTGAAAAGCATTTGGCTAAAAACCACTATCTTTGTACCTCTTTGTACCTCTCTTCTGTCTCTCCTTTTTTCTTTTGCCTCTCAAATCCAGTTTTCATAAGGAAATATTTTTATGAAAGTGGATACATTAAGATTATGTGCTATTTTAGCAAACAATATCGAATCATACTTCTGTATGGAACTACTCTGCTAGTAATAGGCTACCAATGAATGTATTGCCTTGTATTTGTATGATATTTCCATTCCCATAACTTATTAAGATATGATTTTGACTTAGTAGATCTGGGATAGAGTTTAAGATCTATAGCATATTACTGAAAGCAAGTGATCACCCTTTGGCACTTCATATGATTTTAACCAAGTTTCTAAGACTGTGCATTTTTTGCTAGGAAATATGAGAAATGATATTACCCACAATGCAGAATTATTGAGAAGATTAAGTGGGATAGCATAGATGAGGACCTTGCAATAATTTGAACACAGAACAAGCCTTCCCCATATGGGAGTGATCATTCTGTCTGCACCACTAGGCTTTCAGACTGTTACTTTCTTATGTGGCATTATCTGATAGATGTCTTTATACATACTAAATATGTCAGTATATCGAAAGCACACATGATTTGGATCCTTACATACCATGAACACACTGCTGATCTCTGACCTAGATCTCCTTTCCTCAATTCAGGTACCCATCTTCATACCTGCAAGTACTGGCTATTTCAGATAGACTTTTTATTACCATGGATTAGACTTATGGATAGCAATACTTTGCCTGGGAATTTCTGGAAGACTATGATCCTATCTGGCCCCTGAGGATGTAGCAAAAAGCTATCTAATATTGGGTCATAACAACACTTCCCCTTTGTCCTGGCTGAAATTTTTGTTATAATTGGAAACCTTCAGATCTCCAGATACTCCAGGATGACACTGAACTTCTGCAATCACATTTTCTACTGAATTTTCCTGCTGGTCCTGCTCTCCTCACCTAGAGATTCCCCAGGAGAGCTCACTCTTGAGAAATCATTTGAACAAGATTCTGTCTTGGGCCCAGCTTCTAGGAAGTCCAGCTTGAGACACAAACACCTGCCTTAAGTTCTATGTTTACTGCCTATTGTTCGAATATTGCTTGATAGAAGAGTAACAGAGCTGCTGAGGAAGTTGCCACCTTATGTTTTATTCACCTAGTACAGAAGAGCTGCCAATTATCTAAAACCATTTTGTTAATAAGTGCTTTCTCAAAAAAAATAATAGGCTAGGTATGGTAGCACACGCCTTTAATCCTAGCACTCAGGAGGCAGAGGCAGGTGGATTTCTGTGAGTTCCAGGCCAGCTGGGGCTACAGGGAGACCCTGTCTCAAAAAGACAAAAAAAAAGTGATTTCTCAACTCTATGTTTAACATTAAAATACTTCATTATGAGTAAGTATGTTCTTAGAAGAATCTAGCAACCATTCAAGTTCAAAGGCTCAGGTCCACACAAAAATATTCAAAGAGGTTTTCACATAAAAAGAGGGACTCACATTTTTTAGTCCTCTCAAGGATACTGAAAGACACAAAAAAACAGCTTACATGAGTGCACAGAGATTTTAAATGCTTCAACTTAAATAAAAGTCAATGTTTAAAGAATTCAGATACAGCTGGGGAGATGGCTCAGCTAGTAAATGCATTTGTCATTAATCTTGACCACCTGTGTTCAGTCCCTGGGACTGAAATAGTGGAAAAAGAGAACTGACTAGTGTAAGTTGTTCTCTGGAGCTCTGCCTTCCAATAACTAAATGTAATAAAAATTAAAGGCCAGGTATATTATATATATATATGCTTTAATTATAATAATAAATATTAGGCTAATTATATATATATATATATAGGTAATATATTTTTTTTTTTAATTAACTTAATATGCCCATTTTGCAGATGACATAAAAGTGGTCCAGAGAGTTCACATGCCCACAATCATCCAATGACAGCAGTAAAGCTGAACTTCATAATAAATGTTTGTCTTCTGTCTAGGGTGGGTTCTACTCCCACACACTTCTTTCAAATGAACATAAAGAAGTGAAATTGGTTAATACTCAATAATGACATAAAATATATAGTTGAGGAGTGCACAGAGCTTAGATCGGGGATTTCCCAGGTCCACCTGAAGCACAGGTAGGAGCGAGGGGCTTCATCCAGGCAGATTGTTTGGTTTGATTCAATTATCCTGTGTAGCTGTGGGGGCTGAGTCGTCCTGCTAGCTTGTATAAAAGGTGGGCCTGTTGCCACTGTGAGACTTGAGTGCACAGAGCTTAGATTGGTGATTTCCCAGGAAATCACCTGAAGCAACAGAGTGGGCTAAACAGGCATAAACCCACATCACCCCCCCCAATTGGAATTGCTGAGAGAGTGTCCAAGTGGATTCTTTGGAGAACCTTCAGAACAGAAAGGGAAGTGTGAGTTAGACTTCCAGTAGAAAACCTAAAACTTAGACAAGTCAACACCCCATAAGCAAGGTGAAAAACAAATCAATCAATCAAACAAACAAAAAAACAACAAAGGCATCTGAAGGAAGCAAGCAAAGCAAGCCTTCAACACAGTGAAGAGGCACTTGGGATTCACACTGGAATACAGGTAAAGAGAAACCCACATGCCAGGAACACCAAGAAGGGAAAACATGGGAAACGTGCAGGATAATTCCACACCAAGCTCGACCAACCCTGTGGGAGATTCCTACAGTGGGATTCCCCTGGGAATGGTCCAGGACACAGATCTTAGAAGAGCAATTGTGGACATACTCAAATAAATCAAAGACTATAAAGAACAAGTCAGAGAACTAAGAAGAAAGAATGAAAAACTCAAGAAGGACCTAGAGAGAGAGAGAATGACAAACTCCAGAAGTGGAAACACTGAAAAGATCCCATGTTGAAAAAGATGAGGAAACCAATCAGCAAAGCAAAGAGCTACAGGAAGAGATTGAGAAGCTCCAAAAAGAAGTAGAAATACTAAAGAAATCAGAAGAGGAAATGAAAAAGGAAATCAAACACTCATTCAATCAAGAGGAAAGGAATGGGAAAAGCCTCAGAAGTAGAATAGAGGAAGCAGAACAAAGAATAGCAGACCTGGAAGATAACACAGAACAACTAAAAACCTCAAGGAAAGATTATGAAAAATTTAAAAATACACAAAAGTGGAACAACTAGAAACTGTGAGACACTATGAAAAGATCAAACCTCTGCATCATAGGAATAGAGGAAGGAGAAGAATCCCAAGAGAATGGTATTGATCAGATCTTCAACAGAATAATAGATGAAAATTTCCTCAACCTAAAAAAAAAGACAAACCAATACAAATACAAGAAGCACATAGAACTCCAAACAGACAAGATCAGAAAAGAAGCTCTCTGCACCATATCATAGTTAAAACACTAGACTCCCAAAACAAAGACAAAATTCTGAAAGCCACAAGAGAAAAACAAGTTACATATAAGGGGAAACCTATTAGAATTACAACTGATTCCTCAGTGCAAACTATGAAAGCAAGAAGAACGTGGAGCAAAGCATTCCCAGTGTTAAAGGAGTATAGATGCCAACCCAGGTTACTATACCCAGCAAAAATGTCGATTATAGTTGAAGGAGAGAGAAAAATCTTCCATAACATAAACAAGATGAAAGAATACATGTCCTGAAAACCAACCCTTCAGAGAATACTTGAAGCAATTCAAAGGACAGAAGAAAGGAGCAACTATCCCCAGGCACCTAGAAAGAGAAATTAATAAAAGCATAACTGCAGAAATAGAAACCTAGACCAAAAATGCAAATAGATAATAAGGTGAAAGGAAGCAGTACACATCTATCAGTTATAACCTTAAATATTAATGGACTAAACTCCTCAATCAAAAAACATAGACTGGGAGATTGAATTAGGAAACAGAATCCATCGATATGCTGTCTACAAGAAACACATCTTACCTTCAAGGACAGGTACCACCTTAAAGTGAAAGGATGGAAAAAAATATTCCAAGCAAATGGTACCAAAAAGAAAGCAGGTGTTGCTATTTTAATATCAGACAAAATAGACCCAAAAGTAAAAGAAATCAGAAGAGACAAAGAAGGCCATTACATTTTAATCAAAGGAACAATTGACCATGAAGATTTCACAATCATGAATATATATGTAGCAAACTCTGGTGGACCAAACTTTATAAAGACAATTCTCCACGACCACAAGGCACAGATTAACTCCAGTACACTCATAGTAGGGGACTTCAGTACCCCACTGAGCCCTTTGGACAGGTCAACTGGACAAAGAATAAACAGAGATACATCTGAACTGAATGATAGGATACACCAAACGGACCTCACAGACATCTACCAAATATTCTACCCTAATACCAGAGAATACACTTTCTACTCAGCACCCCATGGAACATTCTCCAAAATGGACCACCTACTGGGACACAGAAGAAACCTCCACAGATACAAAAAGATTGAAATAATTTCATGCATTCTATCAGACCACAATGCAATAAACCTCATTATCAACACCAGAATAAATCCTACCATCCACAAGAACACATGGAGACTAAACAACACACTCCTGAATAATCAATGCATCAAGGAAGAGATAAAGAAAGAAATAAAAGCATTCCTGGAACTGAATGACAATGATAATACAACACAACAAAATTTATGGGATTCTTTGAAAGCAGTCCTAAGAGGTAAGTTTATAGCCCTGGGATAGACCTACATTAGAAAAACAGAAAGAGCACAAGTGAATGATCTAACACTGCAGCTAATAAAATTTGAGAGACAACAACAGATGAACCCTAAACACAACAGACAGGAAGAAATAACAAAAATCAGAGCAGAAATCAATGAAATAGAAACAAAGTAAACTATACAAAAAAAATCAATGAATCCAAAAGTTGGTTCTTTGAGAGAATAAACAAGATAGACAGACCTCTAGCCCAGTTAACCAAAAGAAAGAAGGAACAACTACAAATCAATACACTCCGTGATGAAAGGGGAAATATCACAACAGACAATGAAAAGATCCAGATAATCATAGGGGAATACTTCAAAAACCTTTACTCTACTAAGTTTGCAAACCTAGGAGAAATGGATGAATATCTGAAATCCTGGGAATCACCAAAGCTCAACCAAGAAGAGATTGACAGATTAAATAGACCCATCATATATGAAGAAATAGAAGATGTAATAAAAAACCTCCCAACTAAAAAAAGCCCAGGTCCAGATGGATTCATGGCAGAATTCTATAAACCATTTCAAAAAGACTTACAACCATTATGACTCAAATTGTTTAGAAGGATACAAACAGAGGGAATTCTCCCAAACTCCTTCTCTGAAGCCAACATCACTCTAATACCAAAACTAAGCAAAGATACAACCAAAAAGGAGAAATATAGAACCATCTCATTAATGAACACATGCAAAAATTCTAAACAAAATACTTGCAATTGCATACAGACCCACATCAAAAGATTATCTATCATGACCAAGTTGGATTCATACCAGAGATGCAGGGATGGTTCAACATACGAAAATCAATAAATATCATCAAGCATATAAATGGACTGAAAGACAAAAACCACACCATCATTGCAAAAAAACCTTTGACAAAACCCAGCATCCCTTCATGCTTAAAGTCTTAGAGGGAATTGGATTGGAGGGATCATTCCTCAATGTAATCAAAGCCATATACAGGAAACCCACAGCCAATATCATCCTAAATGGGGAAATGACTGAAGCGTTCCCTTTAAAGTTAGGAACTTGGCAAGGCTGCTTCCTGTCACCACTCCTCTTCAATATAGTGTTTGAAATACTTGCTAGGGCAATAAGGCAAGAAAAGGAAATTAAAAGAGTACTAATTGGAAATGAGGAAGTCAAGCTATCCCTTTTTGCTGATGATATGATTGTTTACCTAAGGTATGCTAAAAACTCCACCTAAATCTTCTAGAACCAATTAAGAGCTTCAGTAAAGTGGCAGGATACAAAATTAACCTAGAAAAATCAGTAGTCTTTCTTTACACCAACAAGAAGCAACTAAAGAAGGAATTCAAGGAGATCTTCCCACTCACAATACCCTTGGAAACAATAAAATACCTAGGAACAAACCTAACCAAAGACACCAAAGATCTCTACAATAAAAATTTTAAACTCCCGAAGAAGGAACTTGAAGAAGACATCAGAAGATGGAGAAACCTCCCATGCTCATGGATTGGGAAAATTAATATAGTAAAAATGTCCATTCTACCCAAACTTTTGTGCAGACTTAATGCAATCCAAATTAAAATCCCCAAGAGTTTCTTCACAGACTTGGGGAAAAAGTCCTTAATTTCATTTGGAAAAACAAAAGACCCCAAATAGCCAAAGCAACCCTGAGTGAAAAGACCAATACAGGGAGGATCTCTATACCAGACTTCAAACTATACTACAGGGCTATAGTCATAAAAACAGCTTGGTACTGGCACAAAAACAGACCTTTTGACTAATGGAAGAAAACTGAAGATCCAAACTTGAGCACATACAATTTCAGCCATCTCATATTTGACAAGGGGGCCAAGAAGACACAATGGAGGAAAGACAGCATCTTCAGCAAATGGTGTTGGCAAAACTGGATTACCATTTGCAGAAGAATGAAATTAAACCCCTACCTCTCGTCCTGTACAAAAGTCAACTCCAGATGGATTAAAGACCTCAACGTGAAACCCCAAACTCTGAAGGTGATAGAAGAAAAAGTTGGCAGCAGACTACAAGACATAGGTTTAGGAAAAGACTTCCTAAATCAGACAGCAGCTGTGCAAGAATTAAGGTCGACAATTGACAAATGGGACCTCATTAAACTCCAAAGCTTCTGTCCATCAAAAGAAACAAGGAAATGAAGAGAAATCCCACAGAATGGTTGGAAACCTTCTCCTCAGATACATCTGACAAAGCATTGATTTCCAGGATATATAAACTACTCAAAAAACAAAGAAGAAAGAAAAAAATTACCCACTCAAAACATGGAGCAAAGAGCTGAACAGAGACTTCACAAGTGAGGAATTAGAGATGACTGAGAAACAGCTTAAAAAGTGTTCAATATCACTAATAATTAAGGAAATGCAAATTAAAACCACTTTAACAAGCAGGGCGTGGTGGTGCATGCCTTTAATCCTAGAATTTGAGAGGCAGAGGCATGCAGATCTCTGAGTTCAAGGCCAGCCAAGTCTACAGAGTGAGTTCCAGGCCAGCTGGGGCTACAAGGAGACCCTGTCTCAAAAAAACCAAAACAAAAAACAAACAAACAAACAAAAAATCAAACAAAAAAACACTTTAACATATCATCTAACTCCAATAAGACTGGCTAGGATCAAGAAAACAAATGATACCAGGTACTGGAGAGGTTGTGGGAAAAGGAGAACACTCATCCGCTACTGGTGGGAATGTAAACTCGAACAGCCGCTGTGGAAAGCAGTGTGGAGAACCCTTGGAAGACTTGGAATGAACTTGCCACTTGACCCAGCCATGCCACTCTTGGGCATGTACCCTCAAGACTCATCTTACCGCAGAGATACATGCAAAGCCATGTTTATTGCAGCTCTCTTCACAATAGCAAGGATCTGGAACCAAACCAAGTGCCCCTCAACTGACGAGTGGATAGAGAAAATGTGGTACATCTACACAATGGAGTTCTATGCAGTGGTAAAGAAAGATGACATCATGAACTTTGCAAGTAAATGGATGGAGCTTGAAGATATCATGCTGAGTCAAGTAACACTGTCCCAGAAAAACAATGGTATTCCTCATCTGTCCATGATAGCATCAATTACCGAATTGTATGGCAAACTGAGCAACATCAATGTGATCTGAAAACAACTGTGCTCTTATATTGTAGAATCCCTTAAAAAAAAAAAGAAAAAATATAGTTGAATCAAATAACATCAAATCCTTTCTTGTTCTTCATAGCCTAAGCTTTCAGGTTAGGTCACCTCTCCACAGAAAATTCTACATACTCATTGCACTGGTCCTCTTCCTAAGTATCTCCAATGAAACTTCGGAGTTTAAGGAAAGACAAAAGACTCAAGGTCAATAAGCTAAAGTAGCTGTCACAGCTCATGGGGGTGGAGTTGGGACCACACCCCAAATAAGAAGGTGATGCTTGCTCCTCTTCTGTTCTTCCTTCCTGTACTTCCATCCTAGAATGCATGAAGGGAATGGAAAGCAGAGAAGAGCAAAGGCAGGAAAACTCTCACAGTTGTACCCCATGCTGAGCTTGGTTCTCAACGGGAGCAATACTGACCCCTAGGGGAAGTATTATTTTTTTGTAATAATTGAGTTGTTAGCTACAGGTTTCACTAATTGTTGGTGGGTGAGACAAGGATATAAGGTGTTTTACATTTCCTGAAGCCCTGATCCATCAGATGAACTGCATTGTTCCTAGCCTGATGGTCAAGTAACATGGCAAACATTTACATAGCCCAAAACATATTTCTAATTAGTTCATTCTTGAGCTTAGATTCATTTTATACCTAAATAGAAACTATATTTGTTTAATATTTAATAATGTTATTATTTAATAATAGATATATTTATATATTTAAAACATATACCAGGATTTATAATCATAAAAATTGTAGGAATGATCTTTATAAAATAGACATAATCTGGACTATTGACTTTTAATTAACCATGACAATCTCTGAATCTGGCACCTGATCTTGTTTCCTGGGAACGTCTATTTGCTGCTCCATGCAAAGATGAATGTGGTATGTTTAAGAATCAACATACCAAAGGACAGAACGATAGTGTGCCCATCTTCCTTGAACACAGTGAAGATTAGAAAGGATACTTGACATTGTGTGTCTGAGATGTTCTACAACCAGGGCTAAAAAAAAGAAAGATTCTCTGGTGCATAAGGGTGGATGCAAGCTTGTTCTTTCCCATCTGAAGCAGGAGAAATGTTTTTGAATAATACTGAGAGTGAGGCCTGACTGGAGGACAGCTTCAGAACACAGTTCTAACAGCACAGTTCCTGGGCTCTATTCCAGGGGAAACGTGGGAGAATGGGTGTCTTCCAAAGTCAGGTCCACTCTTAAAAACTAAATATAAGACCAAATCTGCTCTCTGGGAAGAGCGGTAAGGTCACCTTCCCCGGAGACTACGGGCAGAAGCCTGCTTCAGGATAACCACGTGCTACTGGAAGGAGGTGATCAAACATGCAGACACTTCTGAAGAGATGCAACAGGACTCGGTGGAGGGTGCTACTCGGGCGCTGGAGAAATACAATATAAAAAACTATATTGCGGCCCACATCAAAAAGGAATTTAACAAGAAGTACAATCCCACTTGGCACTGCATTGTGGGGCGAAACTTCGGTAGTTATGTGGCACATGAAACCAAGGATCTACTTCTACCTGTTAAAATCTGGTTAAAAGCCATTCTTCTGTTCAAATCTGGTTAAAAGCATCGACTGTGCCAAACACCCAGTAATCCATCTGAAAACAAGGACTGCAGCCTGAATTCCACACACCAGAGGCTGAAACCTTCAGCCTTGCTAAGGGAACACCTCGTTTTGAATCGTTATTTTGTACAGGGCTTCATCCTCTATACTAGTTTGTGGTTATAAAACAGCTTACATTTGTATTTATTTTCTATTCCATACTTCTGTGCCCCATTTTCTTTTCCTTAGTCCATTCCTTTAAACAAATCTGTTGGAGATGTCAAAAAAAAAAAAAAGAAATATTTTATTTTTAGTTATGCACAAGTGTAGGGGTGTGTGCATGTGAATGCAAGTGCCAGTGAAAGCCAGACAATGGGTTGGATTCTCTGGAACTGGAGTTAAAGGGAATTGTGAGCTATCCAACATGCATTCTAGGAACTGAACTAAGATCTTCTGCAGGAGCTGCAAGTGCTCTTAACTGCTGTGCCATCTCTCCAGCCCCAAGACTTTAACTTTTTTTCATTTTGTTATTATTTATTTATTTAGGTCTTTTTGAGACAGGGTCTCCCTGTAGCCCCAGCTGTCCTGGAACTCACTCTGTACACCAAGCTGGCCTTGAACTCACAAAGATCTTCCTGCCTCTGCCTCCCCAGTGCTAGGATTAAAGGTGTGCGACACCACACCTGGCTTCACGACTTTAATTTAAAGGAAGCACATGACAGCAGACCTCAGCCAGAGTATGAAGGGCCTTTTCTTTATTAATTTTTTTTCTGTATGTGTATGAATGTACTGTCTGCAAGCAAGTCTGTGCACCCGTGTCGTGCAATGCCGCGGAGGTCAGAAGAGGGTCTCGGATTCCCCTGGAACTGGAGNGTTCAGATGGATTCATGGCAGAAATTCTATAAAACATTACAAAAAGCTTTTATGCAATCCATTTATGACTCAAATTTGTTTTTATAAGGATTACAAACAGAGGGAATTTTCCCCAAACTCCCTTCTCTGAAGCCAACATCACTCTAATACCAAAACTAAAGCAAGATACAAACCAAAAAGGAGAAATATAGAACCATCTCATAATGAACACATGCAAATAATTTAAGAAAAACAAAAATACTTGCAAATTGCATACAGACGCCCATCAAAAATATCATATCATGATCAAGTGATTCATACCAGAGATGCAGGGAATGGTTCAACATACAAAATCAATAAAAAGTCATCAAGCATATAAATGACTGAAAGACAAAAAACGCACACCATCATTGCAAAAAAACCTTTGACAAAACCCAGCATTCCCTTCATGCTTAAAGTCTTAGAGGGAATTGATTGGAGGGATCATACCTTAACGTAATCAGCCATTATATACAGGAAACCCACGCCAATGTCATCCTAATGGGGAAATTACAGAAGCGTTCCCTTTAAAAGTAGGAAGCTGGAAGGCTGCTTCCCTGTCATACCACTCCTCTTCAATATTAGTGCTTGAAAATACTATGCTAGGGCAATAAGGCAGAGAAAGAAAATTAAAAAGAGTACTAATCTGGAAATGAAGGAAAGTCAAGCTATCCCTTTTTGCTGATGATATGATTGTTTACCTAGAGGTTGCTAAAAACTCCACCTAAATCTTCTAGAACCAAATTGAAAGCTTCAGTAAAGTGGCAGGATACAAATTAAATCCTGAAAAATCAGTAGTCTTTCTTATTACACCAACAAGAAAGCAACTAAGAAGGATTCAAAGGGAGATTTCCACTCACAATACCCACTTGGAAATAAACAAATAACCTAGGAACAAACGCTAAGCAAAGACACCAAAAGATCTCTACAATAAAAATTTTAACTCCCGGGCGAAGAAGGAACTTGAAGAAGACATCAAGAAGATGGAGAAAACCTTCCATGCTATGGGATTGGGAAAATAACTATAGTAAAAATGGTCCATTCTACCAAACCTTATTGTGCAGACTTAATGCAATCCAAATTAAAATCCCCAAGAGTTTCTCACAGACTTGGGGAAAAAGTCCTTAATTTCAATTTGGAAAACAAAAGACCCCCAAATATGCCAAAGCAACCCTGAGTGAAAAGACCAATACAGGGAGGATCTCTATACCAGACTTCCAAACTATACTATCAGGGCTTAGTCATAAAAAAAAGCTTGGTACTGGCACAAAAAACAAAAAAAAAAAAAAAAAAAAAAAAAAACTGAAGATCCAAACTTGAGTGCACATACAATTTCAGCCATCTCAATATTTGACAAGGGGGCCAAGAGACACAATGGAGGAAGACAGCAATCTTCAGGCAAATGTTGTGTTGGCAAACTGGATTACCATTTTGCAGAAGAATGAATTAAACCCCTACATCTCGTCCTGTACAAAAGTCAACTCCAGATGGATTAAAGACTCAACGTGAAACGACCACTCTGAAAGGTGATAGAAGAAAAAAAGTTGGCAGCAGACTACAAGACATAGGTTTAGGAAAAGACTTCCTAAATCAGACAGGGCATGCTGTGCAAGAATTAAGTCGACAATTGAACAAAAATGGGACCTCATTAAACTCAAAAGCTTCTGTCCATCAAAGTAAAACAAGGAAATGAAGAGAAATCCCACAGAATGGTTGGAAACCTTCTCCTCAGATACATCTGACAAAGCCATTGAATTTCCAGGATATATAAACTACTCAAAAAACAAAGGAAGATAAGAAAAAAATTACCCACTCAAAACATGGAGCAAAAGAGCTGAACAGAGACTCGTCAACAAGTGAGGAATTAGAGATACTGAGAAACAGCTTAAAAAGTGTTTCAGATCATCACTATAATTAAGGAAATGCAAATTAAAACCCACTTTAAAAAGCGGGCGTGTGGCAAGTGCCTTTAATCTCAGAATTTGAAAGGCAGAGGCATGCCAGATCTCTGAGTTCAAAGCCCAGCCAAGTCTAACAGAGTGAGTTCAGGCCAAGCTGGGGCTACAAGGAGAACCCTGTCCTCAAAAAAACCAAAACAAAAAACAAACAAAACAATACATAAAAATCAAACAAAAAACACTTACATATATCTAACTCAATAAGACTGGCTAGGATCAAGAAACAATGATACCAAGTGCTACAGAGATTGTGGGGAAAGGATGGTAACACTCATCCGTTGCTGGTTGGAATGTAAACTCGAACAGCCCGCGTGGAAAAGCAGTGTGGAGAACCCTTGGAAGACTTGAATGAACTTGCCACTCTGACCCAGCCATGCCACTTCTCTTTGGGCATGGTACCCTCAAGACTCATCTTACCCGCAGAGATACATGCAAAGCCCATGTTTATTGCAGGCTCTTCACAATAGCAAAGATACATGGAACCAAAGCCAAGTGCCCTTCGAAACTGATGAGTGGATTAGAGAAAATGTGGTACATTCTACACAATGGAGTTCTAATGCAGTGTAAAAGAAAGAATGACATCATGAAACTCTTGCAAGTTAAAATGGATGGAGCTTTTGAAGATATTCATGCTGAGTCAAGTAACACTGTTCCCAGAAAAACAATGGTATTCCTCATCTGTCCATGATAGCATCAATTACCGAATTGACTGGCAAACTGAGCAACATCACTGTTATCTGAAAAACAACTGTGCTCTTAATATTGTAGAATCCCTTAAAAAAAAAAAGAACAATATAGTTGAATCAAATAACATCAAATCCTTTCTTGTTCTTCATAGCCTAAGCTTTCAGGTTAGGTCACCTCTCCACAGAAAATTCTACATACTCATTGCACTGGTCCTCTTCCTAAGTATCTCCAATGAAACTTCGGAGTTTAAGGAAAGACAAAAGACTCAAGGTCAATAAGCTAAAGTAGCTGTCACAGCTCATGGGGGTGGAGTTGGGACCACACCCCAAATAAGAAGGTGATGCTTGCTCCTCTTCTGTTCTTCCTTCCTGTACTTCCATCCTAGAATGCATGAAGGGAATGGAAAGCAGAGAAGAGCAAAGGCAGGAAAACTCTCACAGTTGTACCCCATGCTGAGCTTGGTTCTCAACGGGAGCAATACTGACCCCTAGGGGAAGTATTATTTTTTTGTAAAATAATTGAGTTGTAGTCATTACAGGTTTCAACTAATATGGTTGGTGGGTGAGACAAGGATATAAGGTGTTTTACATTTCCTGAAGCCCTGATCCATCAGATGAACTGCATTGTTCCTAGCCTGATGGTCAAGTAACATGGCAAACATTTACATAGCCCAAAACATATTTCTAATTAGTTCATTCTTGAGCTTAGATTCAATTTTTATATACCTAAATAGAACTGATATTTGTTTAATATTTATATGTTATTATTTAATAATAATATATTTATATATTTAAAACATATACCAGGATTTATAATCATAAAAATTGTAGGAATGATCTTTATAAAATACGACATAATCTGGACTATTGATTTTTCATTAACCATGACATCTCTGATCTGCACATGATCTTGTTTCCTGGGAACGTCTATTTGCTGCTCCATGCAAAGATGAATGTGGTATGTTTAAGAATCAACATACCAAAGGACAGAACGATAGTGTGCCCATCTTCCTTGAACACAGTGAAGATTAGAAAGGATACTTGACATTGTGTGTTGTAGATGTTCTACCAAACCAACCAGGGCTAAAAAAAAAGAAGATTCTCTGGTGGCATAAGGGTGGATGCAAGCTTGTTCTTTCCCATCTGAAGCAGGAGAAATGTTTTTGAATAATACTGAGAGTGAGGCCTGACTGGAGGACAGCTTCAGAACACAGTTCTAACAGCACAGTTCCTGGGCTCTATTCCAGGGGAAACGTGGGAGAATGGGTGTCTTCCAAAGTCAGGTCCACTCTTAAAAACTAAATATAAGACCAAATCTGCTCTCTGGGAAGAGCGGTAAGGTCACCTTCCCCGGAGACTACGGGCAGAAGCCTGCTTCAGGATAACCACGTGCTACTGGAAGGAGGTGATCAAACATGCAGACACTTCTGAAGAGATGCAACAGGACTTGGTGGAGGTGCTACTCAGGCGCTTGGATAAATACAATATAACAAGAACTATAGGTATTGGGCCCACATCAAAGAAGGAATTTAACAAGAAGTACAACCCACTTGGCACTGCATTGTGTGGCGAAACTTCGGTAGTTATGTGGCACATAGAAACCAAACTACTTCTCACCTGTTAATCTGGTTAAGTGAAGCCATTCTTATGTTCAAATCTGGTTAAAAGCAGTGACTGTGCCAAACACCCAGTGAATCCATCTAAACAAGGACTGCAGCCTGAATTCCAAACATCCTAGAGGCTGAAACCTTCAGCCTTGCTAAGGGAACACCTCGTTTTGAAATCTGTTATTTTGTACAGGGCTTCATCCTCTAGTACTAGTTTGTGGTTTAAAATAGTAAAACAGCTTACATTTGTATTTATTTTCTATTCCATACTTCTGTGCCCCATTTTTTTCCTTAGTCCATTCCTTTAAACAAATCTTAGAATGCAAAAATAAAATTAAATGTTTTTGGAGTATTTCAAAAAAAAAAAAAAAATAGGGATTTAAGCTTATTCGTATTGACTGTTATTCAGGCATGGCAACAAGCTACAAGCATGTATTTTAAATATCCAAGGACAGCCTGAGACTCAATACCTTTTTACTTATCGTTATCATAAAATCTAATTATTCACTATAGTCATGAAAATTATGTGTATGCCTGTCAGTGTATGCTCTGTGTCCGTGGTGCCTTTGCAAATGGAAAACCTCTGATAACTTTATTGTACATAATTGCAATAAAGATTTTTGAAATGAAATCCATCTTAATTCTTTTATAATTTGTATATAATGCGGTACTTTTTGTATTCCATAAGTACAGCCCTAGTACCATTACTTGATGGCTTTAAAAGGGGCCCCTCAGAAACAATATATATGTCATGTATATATATATATATAATACATATTATATATTAGGTCTGATATATAATTACCTATATAGTACATATATTGTATCTATATATAATATCTATCATTATAATCATATATATTCCAGACAATGTTAGTTAGATCCCAGAAGAGAGAAATAAGCACATATTGCCTTGACTTTTCTTATTCTTAAATACTAAGACAAGTTTCTACTAACCAAACACAGCCAACAATAATGGCATCTGTTTGAAAGCTTTGTAGAGAAGCTACTCACTGGGAAATAGGAGTTAAGCATAGCAGTTGGTGATATGGTTTCTATAAAAAGAAAATACTTTTTTGTTTTGTTTTTTGGTCTTTTTGAGTCAGGGTCTCCCTTTAGTCCCAGCTGGCCAGTATTATGCTTATATCTTAAGGCATATTCTCGCAAAAATGTTTGTGTTGATAAGGTGCACTAAAGAAAGGTAGGCGGGGCTGGAGAGATGGCCTAGCGGTTAAGAGCGCCGACCGCTCTTACAGAGGACCCGGGTTCGATCCCCAGCACCCACATGGCGGCCGAGAGCCGTCTGAAGCTCCAATTCCAGGAGAACTCCAGCTCCAGGGGAATCCGAGACCCTCTTCTGACCTCCGCGGCATTGCACGACACGGGTGCACAGACCTGCATGCAGACAGTACATTCATACACATACAGAAATAAATAAAAAAAAATAAAAAATAAAAAAAAATAAAAAAAAGAAAGGTAGGCATATTTAGCAACAGGAGGACATGGAGTCTATGAACAGAGGCCAGTGTTTCCTTACCTACACCGTAAGTTAAAGGTTGTTCTAGTTTGTCTTCAACCGCAGTGACAAAGTACTCTGACCAATACCAACTTGGGTAAGAAAGGGTTTATTTGGCTTATATCTTCCAGGTCATAGTTCATCACTTACAGAGCCCAAGGTAGGAATTCAGGACAGGAACCTGGAGGCAGGAGCTAAAGTACAGGCTGTGGGGGAACACTGCTTACTGGCTTGCTTCCCTGGGCCATGCTCAGCCTAATTTCTTACACAATACAAAACAACCTACTCAGGGATGGTACTACCCACAGTGGGCTGGGCCCTTCCACATCACTCAACAATCAAGAAGATGCCTCACAGACATGACCACAGGCCAGTCCAATGGAGGCAATTCCCCAATTATGGCTCCTTCAACACAGATGTGTCAAGTTGACACCTAAAGCTATCCAGCATGCAAAAGTTTTAAAAATACTTCTTTAAAATACTTTTGGAAAACAGAACTATAAGAGTGAATTAATTTTCCCCTTAATGTCTGTCATAGTTTCCATTAGGTTTCTTCTAAAATTTAAAGTAAACTTGAACTGGTATAAGGTTCACAGTTTGCTTCTTTTTTTGTTGTTATCACACATTAAGCGTGTGTGTTTTAAGGCAAGACAGCCTGATAAATAAAATACTTAAGTTCTGAGAATTAGATTAGGGAGAAATTGTAAGATTTTGCTTTAAAGCCCTTTGTTTCACACAGAGGATTAATAATGGGCTCTTCTAAATGGAAACATTGCTAACATAGTCCAAATATTACTTGCTTATAAAGTTTTTAGTCTTACACATTTTCAAAAGCAAATCCACAGTATTAAATCCAATAAACTTAGGGTTGTCACATGGATGTAAACTTTTTCTATAATGCTCTTTTTCATACTAACACTCTATTTGGAGTTATAAAACACTAACAACTAACATTTCTTTTATTCATCCAATAAATATGTACTGAATTCCTCTTATCCACCAGACATAATTCTTGAAACTTAACTAAAGCCGATAAAAATGACAGATAAAATCTTTATATTCTAGAAACTTATATTCCAGTGAGGTAAGTGGATAATAATAATCAAGAGTAAATTGTACCACATTTAACCGGTATAACAGCTAACTATAAAAACAAACAAAGAAATAAGGAGAGGAAGAGTCATACATGTTTCAGTTATAAATAATACTCCTTGAGGGGTACCAAGAGAGAATGGGCAAGCAGATGTGAAGAAAGTTCCTGCAAAGAACTGTGCCTTGCCTTACACTGAACCTTCTACAAGGCTGTTTAAATCATTAGAATTTTAATGATAGTCGGGAGATTGGAATGTTGTAGGTCCAGAGCCTTATATAATTTACCTTGGGCTATGCTGAGCTTTTTTAGTAAGCACTTTTTTGTACCTTTGTGTTTGACTTCACCTCCTTGTGACTAACTGGCAAAACCTTTAGAATATATTAATTGAAGAGATGATTAGTTTCCACCAATGGCAGCAGATAGCATCCAAGGACTATTGTAGAGATTTTTTTTATTTGTTATAACCTGCCTACCTGATATTTTCATTGATATATTTGAAAAGTGTCTTGATTTATGATATATTTGCAAGGTGTCTTGATTTATGACTTTCATTCTTTTGTTACTATAAAAATCTTAGGAAACTAGTGTTATTTCCTCAGATGGATTGTGGCCAGTTCTTCTGGAGAGCCAGCCTCCCTTGACTTGGCCCACGGCCCATTTGTTGTTCATCCTGAGCTGATGGTTTAGGACCGCGTTAGTTAGATGTCTTTTTGGTTTTGCTTGGCCTTCAAAGTATGTGGTTTAACATATCCTTTTTGTTTGTTTGCTTTTAAAGAATTTTGTTTCCAGAACTTCTAAAACATTCTGGTTTCTGACTTTTTATTTATTAAATTGCTAGCATTCAGTTCTTCTCTGGACACTCCTTCCATATCTGATGTAAGAAAAAGAGGAAATGTTTGGAGAAAAGCAGATTTGATCCTTCAGCTGGTTTGATAATTGTTAAGTGTGCTAATTAAAAGTATTGTTTAAAAAAGAAAAGTCTCTATGTCAAGGAAAATGATTATTATGGCCTGGTTTAAGATCAAATCTAGAAAATAAAGAGATCCCATTCTATATTAAAAGTTTCCATTTGTAAAAGCTACTTTCCTATTAAAATCCCATAACTATACTGGGGCGTGTCTTGCTTTGTCCTTGAGTGGCTCTCTTTTTTAACCCTTGTACTTAAGCTTCTATTAAAGAATCTTAACCATATCAGTTAGTCATCAAATTGTTTTTAGCATCAAAGCCAAAAATCCTGGTTTGGCTTGAGTTGAGTTTCCTAAAAAGCTAAGAAAACTCAGGTTACTAAGGACTCAGTGTGTCTCCTCATAACTAAAAATTTTGGCTGTTCATACCAGTCCACCTTTAAAAACTACTGGTGAGCATGTCAGACTCTCAGTCATCTGATCTGTCTTACTACATATGATGATACCTTGGGCTCCTCTACTTCTGTTTTCCAGCCAGAAATTTACATTTGATGTTTGATAAATGCCATAGACACCAAAGATTAAAATCTCCTATAATCCTCCATACCCCATTCCTAGGTCAAATAAAACAGTGCATGGATTTGGGGGGAGACTCATCATAAGGGCTGAGCCCTCCTAAGTCTTAAACAATCAAGAGAATAGGCAAAGACACAGTGTGAGAGCAATGAGAGCTACTTGTAAAGATAACACATTCAGGATCAGAAGCACATTAAAAATGAATGCATGTATGCTTTATGCTTTCGCTCAACCTCAAATCCTAACTCAAAATCTTAACCTAAAACCTACTCCTTTTCTGTCCTGCCTGTCTTCTCTACTTTCTAATAAACATAATAACTTTTAAGCAAGGATGACTCTTCTGGTTGTTCCTCTTTGAAACCTTACAGACTCAGTTAAACAGAATGCTAATAACCTTATTTTCAGTACTAAACTGCCACTAGCCTTTCTCCTTGCAAGGTTCTAATCCCCTGTCTTAATTCTGGATACTTACTAGACAGTGCTTGAGAAAGAGCCTTCGTATAACTTTTAAGATCAAAGTGATTTATTTTAAACTCCATGTGTTCTCCATTTATAAGAAGTTTACAAAAAAAAACCCAAAAAAACAAAACAAAACAAAAAAAACTAGTTGTTTTATCTATAGCCAAGTCTTCAGACTTTACACTGGATGGGCTTTCGTGTCTGATTTATGTGGAGAATTCAGCCTAAGTTCCCCAGCTTTTTACTGGATGGAATAATTTCTGAACCAGAGGCCTCTAGGGATGCCAGTGAAAAGTAGTCAGCACTGGTAGTGACCAATTGCTGGGTTACTGGCTGATGTTGCCTAATCCAACATAAGCCAGGCTGGTTTTATCAGATCTTGGAGGGAACTGTATCCCTTATTTACA
Organism: Rhizomys pruinosus; assembly: GCA_009823505.1. NCBI lineage: Eukaryota > Metazoa > Chordata > Mammalia > Rodentia > Spalacidae > Rhizomys > Rhizomys pruinosus. Next base: position 848,045 of record VZQC01007984.1, read on the forward strand.
CTGAGTAGGCAGATGATGCCAGATCCAGAAATCTGTACTTCAAAAATTTTCTTCCTTCTTTTTATTTTAGATACACACACAAACCTGGGGAGTGTAATTTAGTCTCACTATACATTAAAATAATAAAAATCATTAGGCCAAAGTCACACTAAAGAAGACAGTTCCGGGGGCTGGAGAGATGGCTCAGTGGTTAAGAGTGCTGACTGCTCTTGCAGAGGACCCTGGGTAGATTCCCAGCACCCACATGGCAGTTAAGAACCGTCTCTAACTCTAGTTCCAGGGGAATCTGACGCTCTCTTCTGACCTCCGAGGCATTGCACAACACAGTACACCAACCTACATGCAGACAGTACACTTATACACATAAAAAAATAAAATAAAATAAATATCCTTAAAAAAGAAGACAGTTCCATCATTTTATCAGTAACATCATCACATCACTTGCTATTGAGCTCTCAAGTTAGAGAAGATCTTATCTAAGTTTGAGCTTCATAGCCTGATTTTATACCTTTACTGGATGTCTACATGAGCCTTGAGCCTTATCAATAATCATTTTAGACTATCTTTAAGAGTTAAATACTAAGTTATGCCCTCTATCTTAAAAATGTGGCTTTTCTACCTCATTCTAAGAAAGTGCAGATTTGAGATTAGTGTTTAGTGCTATTGGAAAAATAATCAAAGCAGAAGTCTAAATTCAAATAGACAAATGATAAATCTAATGAAGCACAAAATCTTGGCTTTTAAAAATCTACCTTCATGTGTAACTATGTATCTGCATATGCACAGGTTTTATTTGTTTACACGGTACCAAATTAGTTTATAAGTTAGTGCTCACATAAATCACATTGCTGAATTAAGCTCAAATTCTTTTCAGTTCATTGTGTAACTGGCATATTAATATGTGACCAATTAAACTTGGCTATCTGTTTTAATGTGCCAATTAAAGAAACAGTTTGGATATTTATTAAATCTCGGTGACCATATGAGAGAAATTAAAGATGATGTGTAATGGTCCAACATCTTTCTTTTATGGTATTAACATGAGATTTTTACATTTAAATTAAAAGCAAAAACTTTGAAAGAGGAGATCTGTGTAATCGGACAGTTCTGGGCAGGAACTGCCTTCTTGATTCTTGTCTCCATTCTTGTTCTACAAGTATATCCAAAAAGTGCCTATTGCTTGTGGGGTAAACTGGATTTTAAAAGATAATTCTTCTGCTCCAGAATACAGCCTTCCCCAATAGATAATTGTCATTACCTGCTGTTACAAGAAACACAAGCAGAAAGCCAAAATAGGTTCCCTTGGATCCCTCGTAGGCACAAACGAGAAGCGAGTGCGTTTACCGACCGCCGCTTCAAAGTGCCTGCTAGGCGACGTAAATATTTAAGAAATAATTAAATTGTTTAAGAAATGTCTTCTATTTATAACATAGATATATATTTTTTTCTGGTTTAGTTATAGCATTCTGTGCTTTGGTTTAATATGTAATTCTCCCATTTTTAAAAGTTCATTCTATATTTTGTAGAAATAATAACAATAAGTGATAAGACAAAAGAAGCTATCAAGTAGAAAAAGATATAAAGCTTATAGGTGTGAGATTTATTTTGGTAAAAACAAAAATATTAAGGAAAGAAAAATGTTTTAAGATAAGAAAATATTTTATATGAGATAGGAAAGATTGTTCCAAAGTGAAAATAGATTAAAAATATTAAAATATCTTGCAAAAGGATTAATATTAAACTTTAAAATGTGAACATGGTTATAAGCAAATTAATTATAATTAAAGGTTAATTTTTAAGGTCAAATTTCAATGCCTTTAAATAAAACTAATACTTGATTCAGCTTTCTTAAGTATTGACCTATTAGTAATGCTTAGAGAAAAGTAACTTGGGGTGGAAAAATGGCTCAGCAGTTAGGAGCATGTATTGCTCTTACAAAAGACCCAAGTTTGGGGCTGGAGAGATGGCCTAGCAGTTAAGAGCGCCGACCGCTCTTACAGAGGACCCGGGTTCGATCCCCAGCACCCACATGGCGGCTGAGAACCGTCTGAAATTCCAATTCCAGAAGAACTCCAGTTCCAGGGGAATCCGACACCCTCTTCTGACCTCCGCGGCATTGCACGACACGGGTGAACAAACCTGCATGCAGACAGTACATTCATACAAATAAAGAAATAAAAAAAAATAAAAAAATAAAAAGACCCAAGTTTGGTTCCAGCATCCATGCTGGATGGGTAACAACTGCCTATAACTCAAGTTCAGGGAGAATCTGATGTCTCTAACCTCTGAGGGCAGCTGCACTCATAAGCATAAACACACACACACACACACACACACACACACACACACACGGGTAATTAAAAAAACAACAACTGTTTTCTTTTTGTAAGTAATGACTATTTTAAACTTTTAATAATAGGTCACTTAAAACTTTTGATTAGGTTTTATCTTATGTTTCAAACATTTTCCCATTAGGTAAATGATTCTTTTGCTGTATAGTCACTGCCTCAAAAGTAGAGAAAGTTCTCTTTTAAAGAATTGTTCTTACCTGGCTCATTCCTGCTTAATTACATAGGGACTGAGGAACTGGTTTTAATGGACAACTATTTGAATTTATTTATAAAATGTAGCCTATTAGGTAAACAAGTAACACTAATAAATGATTAAAATTAAAGCGTTGGCTTTCTTTTACAATCTACCTTTTAAATAAAACACCACTATTTCTTTAAAAAGTAAGCTTTTAACATTTTATTAAAAATTTAGTTAGAAAATTATGGGTCATCTGTGTTAAAAAGAAACATTAGTCATAGGAGACTTTAACATAATTGTAACTATAAAAATTCAAAATTGATTACAGAGTTTTTCTCAAAAGACAAAAAAGAAGAAAAAAGAAAAAGAAAAGAAAGAACAAGATGATCTCCTCAACTAAGAAACAACAATACAAAAAAGATATCAGGGGGCTGGAGAGATGGCTCACCAGTTAAGGGCACTGGCTATTTTTGCAGAAGACAGGGATTCGAATCCCAGCACCAACATGGTTGCTAACAACTCCCCATAACTCCAGTTCCAGGGGATCCAATGCTCTTTCTGCCCTCTGCAGACATTTCATGTCAGGAGTGCACTTACACATGCAGACAATAAACTCATACACATAAAATAAAAATAAATAGGTAAAAGAATTTTAAAAGATACGAGAGAGAGAGAGACTCTAAATATTTCTTTATAATTTTTAAAAATTTTATTTTTTTATGTGTATGAATGTACTGTCTGCATGGAGGTTTGTGCACCCATGTCATGCAGTGCCACAGAGGTCAGAAGAGGGTGTCACATTCCCCTGGAACTGGAGCTAAAGACAGTTCTCAGCTGCCATGTGGGTGCTAGGGATTGAACCCAGGTCCTCTGTAAGAGCGGTCGGTGCTCTCAACCACTAGGCCATCTCTCCAGCCGCTGAGACTCAAGATATTTCTAAGCAGCTCCTGTATGATAAAACTTAAGGAGATAATCTCTTGGATTTGTATGTCTCACATCAAATGGGTGCCAACTTCTGAGATCATAGTCTCACAAACTTACCAAACAGTGGGTGATACTCATCAGCTACAGTGACAATCAAGTTCACATGATAACTGAACATTTCTCTCACTTTTGCTGTTTAATACATTCTTTTTTTATTTTTTTGTCTTTTTTGAGACAGGGTCTCCCTGTAGCCCCATCTATCCTGGAATGCTCTCTGTAGACCAGGCTGGCCTTGAACCCACAAAGATCCATCTGCCTCTGCCTCCCAAGTGCTAGGATTAAAGGTGTGTGGCACCACGCCTGGCCTAATACATTCTTTTATAAATAGGTACCTTTTATTGTTTAAGATATTTAATATTTCACTGGATATTTCCTAAGTGGTAAAAAATAATGTTATCATTGGTTTTAATAAGTTTACAAATAAGAATATTTTGTCCTTTCATTAGAAGTGCTTTGTTATGACTGCTCACTCAGAATCCTTTCTTTATCTAAACCTAGTTTTCATGTTTAAAGGGATTCAAATGTTTTCACTGTCTTTGAAAAAGAAAAAAGAAAAAGGAAATCTCATTATCCAGTATAATTTTCATTTTAAAACTACAAAAATCATCATCCATTCCATGCAGTTTCAATAGGAGTTGAAGATAAGCCTGGAGCAGGGGTGGAGACAGCAGGAGAAAGCAGGGGGCTGAAGCTGGTGAGAGAAGGGTGGCTGACTGTCTCAACTGAGGATTAAATGAGACGAAATCAGTTGAAAACATTTGTGCCTTTACCATCCTTGGGTACTCTTTCAAAATTCTCATTCATTACCCCTATATCTGTTTTTACTCTATTTCCTATCTTGCTTTCTTTCTAAACTGATAAAATATAGCACTAAACTACTCCCTTTTGTCAGCAAATATTTACTTAGTAATCACTGTGGGTCAAGCACCCTCTTGAGTACTTGGTATAGTCAAACAAGGTCAGCTTTCCTCTCTGCCTGTGTCCTCAGCTTGAGGAGCCAAAAATGTAAAGATCAGTGTATTTCACATAGACAGGGCGCTTCAGAGAACAGTTCACTCACGCCAAGGTCCTGTGGTAGGAATAAGCTTGCTAAACTAGAAAACAAAACACTGTGTAGCTTGAGTGTATAAAGATCCAATGAGAGTAACATGGTGAGCTAAGGTTAGTAAGGGGGATGTGGTTAGGTCATACAGAGCCTTGCAAACCAAGGTAGGGAACAGAATGTGAAGCTACTGTGCACTTAAATTTTTATTTTGAAAGAGTGGGATTGTGTGACATGGTCTGATGAATGAAAATTATTCTCTTACATGGGGTTGAATGGGAAACAAAAGTGAAAAGAACACTTAGGTAAGAAGCTAATGCAGTAGTCCCCTAGGAGCTGAGAGAGTTGAAATACATTGGTTGCTAGCTACATGTAATGGTTAATCTTCACTATCAATCTGACTGGATTTAGAATCACCATCGAAATACATCTCTGGGTAGATCTATGAGAGTGGTTCGAGAAAGATTTAACTGAGGAGTGAAGACCTACCCTCATATGGGCAGCACCATCCCATTGGCTGGGATCCTGAATGGAAGGAAACAGTGAGCTGAGGACTAGCACCCATCTCTCCACTTTCTGACTGTGGAGGCATTAGGACCATTAGCCATACTGCTGCCACCATATCCTCCTGGCCTTGATGGACTGTGTCCTTTTTAAAGCCATAAACCCAAAATCAAACCTTCCATCCTTCAATTGCTTTTGTTAGATATTTTATCACAAACACAATAAAAAGAACTAATATACCACAGCTATAAAAAGATAAGTTTAAAACGTGATTTTTAAGATAAAAGTACCAGAACTCTTGATCCATTGGGTAATACTGGGATAGGATACATCAAGAAATACTTTAGAGGTTTTGCCCTAAGATGTGTCCCAGAAGTGACATTTACAGGAAAGGAAGATTGGGATTATAACCAGTTTAAGACATACAATGTTTAAGATGTTATCATATATCTAAACTGAGACGATTAGTAGAGATTAATGTTAAGAATTCAAAGGATGGATCAAAACTACATCCAATTATATATTTATGAAAGTGTGTATAGTTGTACGTGTTTGTTAATTTATAGAAACTGGAGAAAATTTCACTGGGCTAGTCCAGCCTTTACTGCTTAGCCAGAGGAAAGGGACAGATTGATTGGGAAGTTGGAAGAAGTAAGCATGTGAAAGGAAGAAAAATACCATGTAATGAGACCAAGAAAAGCATTTCAAAGATGAGGAAGGACTTAAAGTCATCAAGCAGTAGTGAAGAGTTAGACAAAATATACATAGAAATGTGATCTTGGGTGACATTGGTGGCCACTATGTTGGGTATCACATGTACCTTGAAGTCCTATAAAATGAGATGACACAACTGTCCTTGATAAAAGCATATCTGGTTATTTTTTTCTATAATAAGGAAATTTTTTATTGAATTTTTGTATTTTGCATTCTGTACAACTCATTTAGATCATATTTAGAGCCTCCTTCCCTATCTGCAACTCCCATACCCTCCTACCAGATTTCATGCATTCTGTCATATATGCTAAAGGCTTATTAGGTCAAATTTGTGTCCCCAAATGTCTCTCTGTATGAGTTTATCCACAGGAGCCTCGTCAACCTATCTAGTGTCACTCCATTGAAGAAAACCAACTCCTGTAGCTCCATGTGTCTGGAGCTCACTATGATGACAAGACTGGTTTTGATCTCAAACCTCAGCCCCTGAGTCCTGGGATTGAAGGCATGCACCACAATGCCTGGTCCATAATTTTTCAAATTTATTTTTCTTGGATTGAGATAATAGCCATACATTTCTATGTAGTAAATATGTTAAAGTATACCATTTCTTAAAACTAGGAAACCTTTCACTAGTAATGTATTTATCTTTAGAAGCTGATCATGTAATAACAAAAAATGCATTGTTTACTTACATTATTATTGTTTTATCATAATGTTATTTATTTCTGTTACTTTTGTTTCTTTTCACTTTCCATGTAGTATACCTATTTGTTACGTATTCCTAAGCTCACTGTGAATTGTTTTGTGAGGATGTCATCACACATTGCGAATGAAACCAGGCTAGTTGGGGCTACAGGGAGACTCCATCTCAAAAAGCAAGCAAGCAAATAAACGAACGAATACATGGGGCTGGAAAAGTGAACAGTGAAATGAAGCTCTGGGAGGGTAGAGAGTTCTATGTGGACTTTCAGTTGACATAGAAGATACTTCAGTGAGTGAGTTCTCCAAATGGAAACTACTAAAACCTGTCGGGATGAGAGAAGCAAAGCCCTTGAAGGACCAAAGAACAAAGGACCAAGAACACAAGCCAAAAAGTTCATTTCTGATTGGACAAGGCTATCATTTCCTTTGAAAAGGGAAGGAAGATAAGGACCACAGGAATAACTCACCCTCCCCTAGCTGATGCAATGCATGCAGTCCAGGCCAGTGGACTCAGCTTATTTTTAATGCAGAAATTTAAGTCCAACTCAGGTTCCCTGTTAGCTAGGAAATCATAGAGCCTATCTGATGGCAGTCCTAGGAGATAGTATCTCTTTCAAATAGCAATTGGTGTTTCCCCTTGCACTCAAGATTGTCCCTCAAGTACAATAAAAACATCCTAAGACATAAAACTAAAACAAATGGTATGAATATTTGGATGGCATATAGCACTTGTAATTAATTCATGACCAACACCAGAGTTTGTCTAAATTATAAAAATGACAATATTTTTGCAAGATAAGGTGTCTGAATTTGAAAGGTCAAGGTCTATTGCTTTCTGCTAAATATAACCCTGAAAATGAGGACTTTGGTGATTAGCTCTTTCAATCCTCTAATCTGATTATCAGTTTGGGCAGATGTTCTTCTTTGAGAATTATGACAATGTATTTATACTGTCACTGTTTGCTCTCAAATGAATGTGAACTTCATGGTTGGGTAAAAAATAAATCTGAGGTAGAGCTATCCTGATACTGAACCGTGGTTATGAGCACAGGTCCTACAGATACCTAATCCTAAAATCCCAAATCCAAAATGTTCCAGATATGAAACTTTCTAAACACTGACAGGATTCCTGCAGTGTGGAAAATTCCCTATCTAACCTCTCCATAGTATGTGACACCCACATCTCCCATGACTTCTCAGTACACCTGACACACACAAGAGCTGTCACTGAATGCCGTGCTTCCATCTACACACTTTCTAACTTTTTATCATTGTTTGATCACTTTAAATCTTTCCTTATTCCTGAACCTATTCTATTAGTCTTCTTGATGTCATATTCTACTTGTCCTCTACTTAGTTGACTGTACCTTTCAATCAATTTATCCCCTCTCCTCTGGCCAAAGAGTAATGATTAGTCTGACTCAACACTCAGCCTTGCAAATGCTTGTATGTGATTTCAACTAAATAAAAAGATTTACATACACATGTACACACATATGCAAACAGATTAGTATGTAGGTTCACTAAAACATTGTATAGCATTACCTTCTGGCTACATAGATAAGCTATATATGAAACACACAGATTTTATGTTTATATTTGAGTCTCATTCTCAAGAAACTTTATTATATATACCCTGAAAGAGACAGAGCACCTGAAACATCCAGCCAAAGTAGCTTGCTGATGAAGGAATAAGCAAACCCTAGAACAGTTTAATATTTTTAGTATTGTATTAAGAGCACTCTACTTAACTGGATTATACAGTGTTTGTTTTCCTACCCTGTTATGGTATGGGATCTCTACAGTGCTTATGTATCTTTTACCCAAACATCTTGGACAAAGTTTGATACATTTTAAAAACATAGCCAGACTGTTATTATTGGGTGATTGCATGAATGGTAACAGACAGGGACATACCAAGCACTCCATTATCTCTTTCTCTGGAGAGAACAAGAATGATAAACATTAGTCATAGAAAACTCCCCATCATTTTGAGTCTTCACAGCATTACATTACACTCTGATAGAGTATAGTTTTATATGTAACTTTAGGTCCAACAGAGGGTGCATTAGAGAAAATATCTCCTACCTGGATATAGGCCAATTTACTAGAACAATATATAATGTGCTAATGAGTTGCCTAAACTATAACAGAAGCCCTGATTTTTCTCTCTCAGGAGAGATCGCCTAACTTCCTTACCAGATGCATAAGCTCCTCCTCCTCAGTGCTAGCGGGACTGATTTCAAATCTTAATTTAACAAAGTTTTCACTAACTGATAGTGAGACCTGTCTGCTTTTTAGGTCATTATCAATGTAAATCCTTAAAATAATGTTATATAGCATGTAGCCTCAAGTCATGTAGCTCAATTAATTCTCATAATACATTCATGAACTAGATATGCTAATTTTGTCTAAAGTGTCTGACAAAGAATAAAACTATTTCCCTCAATCCCTTCCATACATTCTCAGCAATCAAAAAGCCTATGAAGTTGTCAGAGGATGGCGCATCGCACTGAGGGCTTGGACAGGATAGAAGCCATGACCAACCCTGCACTAAAAAACAGTGAGCAGCACTAATAGGTATGGTAGGTTACTTTGGCATAGACACATATGTTTGGATGATATGTTAATCCATGAATTACATTTTTCCCCCCTGTTAAATATGACAGGGTCTTACTGTGGCTTATAACATCTCCTAACCTGTAAAGGATGTAAGCTTGTGGCATCAGCCATGGGTTATGCCTCCAAGGAGAGAGCCAATAGCCAATTAGATTTGGGATATACAGGCACATGGCTGCCTCTGCTGCACAGTATTTCCAGGCAGGTGAGGTGTAGCCTGGTGCTGATGGTGGAGTCTTGCTTGACTCAGGGAGACCCGTATTTGCTTTATTGTTTAGTGGCCTTTGGTAACACTCCTCTGGCATTCCAGAGGCCATCTGTACACTTGCATGTGTGGTCTCAATACATCCCTCCCGTGTTAACATCAGTCTTCGGCAGCAGGGTCTTATCGCCTCTCCCCTGCAGGTATCCAACTTAGGGGCAAGGAGCCCTTACCTTTTGTGGGGCTTTGGATCCCCTTGGCCAACATCCCCTGGTAGAAAATCATTGCTGATGTCAGAGCTCCTGCATTTAATATACTTTGCCTAAGTGCATAGCCTAAGAACTTTAGTATTATATTTTGGTCTGAACAGAGTATAATCCTTCACAGTTCTTATGTCTATTAGTCAATTATACTACCATACCTATAGTGCTGCTTAAATACTATATATCTAATTGCTTGTGCTTTCATTAGTAGGATCGAAAGGTTAGCCCTGACAAACTGGCAGCCCATGAAAGGAAACACCCAGAATTGACCAGAGTCCAAGTCAACAGCTCCAGAGAGAGTGGACTGTTTTACTTCTCATCCACCTGTGCCCCTTTTCTAAGCCTAGGGAACAACCTGCGGAAGAGGGGGCGTGGTAGAATGTAAAGGCTCCGATTGGGGTGAATGGTGAAACTACAGCAATGTAGTCTGGACACTCATTTGATCAACTTGATTGAACAAACAACATGTCACCCCCCACTGGATGGTGGGGCTGTGGGGGTTTGGACACAACAGCCTGTTGATTGGTTTTGCACGAAAGATGCTTGTACTCATGGATTATGACTTATAGCTAAAAAAGGAAAAAAATAAAAAACAGAAAGATGCAAGACAGTTAAGGCAGAATACATGATCTGGGATGGGGTGGGGGTGGGGGGGGAAGGGAAAGGGAAAAATGCCTGATCTGAATTGGAAAATGATGTACGAAATGCACAAAGCATCAATAAAATAATTAAAAAAAAAAAACAGTGAGCAACCATCTTGGAAAACTGTGTGACAGTTTCCAATATTTCTTTATGCAAGAATACTAAAAATTCTATTTCCACACAAAACACCTCATTCATAGACCCAAGCTAGAAACTCTGTGAAATATAATAGGATATTTATGGTCTCTTGATATTATTGACACATACAATAGATATACTATAAAAAAGTGATTGAACAAAAACTTTTTTTTGTCTTTTCGAGACAGGGTCTCCCTGTAGCTCCAGCTGTCCTGGAACTCACTCTGTAGGCCAGGCTGGCCTTGAACTCACAAAGATCTGCCTGCCTCTGCCTCCCAAGTGCTAGGATTAAAGGCATGTGCCACCACACACAGCTTGAACAGAAACTTTTTATACTGTGAACAGTAAGCCAGATGTGGTGGCCCAGGTTTGTAATTCCAGCATTTAGGAGGATCAGGAGTTCAAGGTCGTCCTTGGTAACATAGTGAGTTCAAAGCCAACTTGGGATCCATGAGGCTCTATCTCAAAAGAAAAAAAGTGTTCTTATTCTTGATTGGGGTAGTGACTATCCAAGGGTCAAAATCCATAAGATGGCACACTTATGATACAGAAAACTTAATAAAAAGTTTAACCCCATTGACATAGATGTATAGACACATTTACATTTCAAACCCAAGATCACATGGGCTTTTAGGTGAACCAACCTGGTTGAAAATTGAAGAGTTGAAAACTGTAGAAGCAAATGTGACTTAAATTTACTTCAGAATCATTTGTTATGACCAAGCCAGATGAAAGAGAGAGAAAGAGAGAGAGATCAGGCACAAAGAGCTGATACATGTATAGGAGCTTCTGGCTCACCATGGCTTTTGTGTTTAATTTTGTTTAGTATTCTACACTAAGGTGTTGGTATAGCAGAATAAGCTAGGGCCTGGATGGTAAGAAGAATACAGGGCTGAGATTTAGTAACTTTGGGCTTTTAAACTCCACAACTAGTGTTCATAAATATGACCAAATATTTTATCATTCTAAGTCTCAGTTTAATGTCTGTTTAAAATCAACATACTTATAGTTTCTTGCATCATTTAAATTATAAGAACTCTGTGAATAGTATTGTATAGAATTCCAAATAATTTTGAACTTCTCTTTAGCCGTAGCCACTGTAACTGTCACTTGGAGTGACAGGAACAAGTCTATCAGGACAATATTTTCTGAGTTTCTTCCCAGCCTTCCATTTCCTGTTGACTTTGGACAAAGAAGAATTTTAGTCAGGCTTTGGGGAAACCTTTTGTCCTAGATACTGATTCAAGGACTGAAAGGACATGAAATCATCCTCCCGGAGACAGTGGAGGTCACTTTGTTTCTCCCAAGTGGCCCCAAGTTAAAAAATGTCAGAGTAGTCATCAGGGAGTTCACATTCATTTCACATTGGAAGATGATTGTATTTTATGGCTATTGAAACTCTCAAGTGTCTCCCAATTAAATGGAATAAATTCCTTCCTGATAAGCTGGGTTGACACTCTCAACACTCCTTCCTCAGTCAGTGGTTATAGCAGCTTTGAAAATGGACCCACTCGACACAGAAAGTGAGAAAGAAACCAACCTATCTAGAGTGCCTCTTTGTCTATGAACTCTGTATCACAGAAAGAGGAGGTCCTATCCTCTCTCATGCCCCCTTCTGACTCCCAGTCCAAAAGTAGTTCTGAGTGGATTGACTGATCATGATGGACTTGGCTGAGAAGTTCATTGCCTTAGAAAGAACTACTGCAAAGTGGTGGCTGTTTAGCATGACTCCTTCTAAGCGGTGCACTCTGAGCTCACCCAAGAAAAGCTGATGTGAGCAAGGCTGTAAGTTTCAGTCCTTACAAAGCCAGTTTCTATTGTTTCCTGATGGGTGTTAAAACTCCACCAAGGCCATCAGCGGGAATCCAGCCAGGGATAACGTGGGTGGATTCTGAGCCATCTGATGAAAAGCTGAAAGTCTCTTCGTATGCTTAGACCCTTTCCATCTAACTCACATCAGACATCTTGACACAGAATTGTGTCTTTGTACAGAGAAAGAAACTGAGGCTCATGGAGTTAAAGAGCACAAGAGACAAAGCCCAGTTCTCTGACTCCCAAGCCTTTTCCCCCAACACAGCATGCAACTTCCAAAAATAGCTGCCCTCATTCAAAGGGTTCAGTTTTTATACTAGAAAAAGCTAGTGAAAATGTGTTCAATAGCTGAGAATAAGGGAAAGAAACGACAGTAGGCAGCACTAAATGACAATTAACTCATCATCAGTTCTTTGATTTTAGTCCAGTTTGGAAATATAGTTAATGGTATTCAGAATGGGAACCTTGGTGAAATGTTTGATAAATTTCACTTTCCTGATAACATCTGGAAAGTACAATGAGGGTCGAATCTGATTTTCCCATGAATGTAGGAACTTATGTATTGTCTTCCAGAACATGCTTGAGATACTGAGCTAGCTCACACTGGCTCTGGCTCATAGATTATCTCTATTTCTGTCAAGCTCTCCACTCAGTGAGGCTGCAGTGGTGGCTTGAAGCTGGCCATTTCGAAAGGATCACAACACAAAAATCAGTAAAGGAGATGAAACAGCTCTTTCCCGTTTTTTTTTTTTTTTTTTTTTTTTTTTTTATTCTCTCCCCCAGAGCTATAGTTAAGAATTTAACTTGTTATCTTTGACTGTTGCTCTTAATCATTGGTGTCTTGCAATGCTAACAGCATTTCCAGACCAGGCTAGTCTTCCTAGGAATGTGACTCTTAATTTGACGTCAGTGCAATTAAAAACTGGACAGGTTATGATGTATAAAATATTCCAGACTGTTGACTCCCTTAAGAGGAAATGTACTGGATTTTTCAGAATTTTCCAGAAACTTGGAAGAGATCTTTAATCTTCCCCCAGTATCTTTTTTTTTTTTTTGGTCTTTTCGAGACAGGTTCTCCCTGTAGCCCAGCTGTCCTGAAACTCATTCTGTAGACCAGGCTGGCCTTGAACTCACAAAGATCCGCCTGCCTCTGCCTCCCAAGTGCTAGGATTAAAGGCGTGTGTTACCACGCCCGGCTTCCCCCCCCCCCCCGTATCTTCAGGAAGTCAGGAATAATTATTCACTAGAGGTTGAAAAAAAAAGAAGAAAGGGAGAGGAAAGGAAGACACATTTATCAAGAGAGTCCTTTAGAAGGTCCTCCAAATGTGTCCTTAATAACATTATGTTTTAACATTGATTTTTTTTTCTTGTTATTGTTATATAAACACAAAGTAGGTCACAGGGTAATATACCGAAAGAGCCATGAACCTTATTAGCTGTGCTGGTGAACACTGTGTGGGAAGGGGCTGACCTGGCTAAAGCTTGGATACTCCACTCCTGAGAGGACCTGTCTGGGCTTTTATGTTCCATCTACAAAAGCATAGCCCAACCATCACTGCAGCCAGGCTGTAAAACAGTGAACAACCACCTTGGAAAATTGTGTGGCAGTTCCTAATATTTCTTTATGCAAGAATAGTAAAATTTGCATCTCCACACAAAATACCTTTGTTCAAAGGCTCAAGCTAGAAACTTTATAATATGTAACAGAATGATTGTGATATCTGTTTATAAGATTAAAAAAATTGAATTATTGACATTATTGTAAAAAAAAAAAAAAAACCCCAGTAGTTGACCCTGTATTGAAAAATCAAAAGAAAAACAAAACAAAACAAAAAAACCTAGTAGTTGAACAAAAGTTGTAAAAAAATGGGAACAGTAAGCCAGATGTGATGGTACAGGGCTGTAAATCCAGCACTTAGGATGAGGTGGAGGAAGAAGGATCAAGAGTTCAAGGTCATCCTTGACAACATAGAGAGTTCAAAGCCAGCTTGGGATCTCAAGCTCTGCTCATAAAAAGAAAACAAGTTCTTATTCTTAATTGTGTCTATCCAAGAGACCAAATCCATCAGATCATACACTTAAGATACAGAAAGAAAGGCTTTTCCAAGAGAGAGGCTCCTGATGTGGCAGGTACATTCTGAGCAGCTAAGGGCAAAGTTGGGGAGGGGACTTGGGGGCCCCCAAGAGACTTGGGAAGTGTCAGAGTTGGTCTGTGGGCACTTAGATCCTTAGGGACTACAATTTGATGCTATAGACATTGCCTGAGAGTGTCAGGAGACAACAGAGATACCTGCGGTGTCAGCTGAGACTTTCTCCTACTGAACCCAGGTACAGACCTTGGTACCTGGCCCTGGAGGGTCAGCTGGTAGATTAAGGATAGTGTATGGTGGTTCCCTGAGTACATCTCACCAGGTAGGTGATTGGGGTTCACTCCATTTGGATGTGGGGGACTCCAGCTGCATTGCTGGAGAAGCATTGTAACCTTCCAGCCCACAGGACCAGGAGTGCCTGGGGCCTTCGGGGTGCAAGTTTTGCAGGCCTGGGGGGCTTCAGGCTGGCTTGGGTATTGCATGGCTTACTCCATTGGGTGAAGTTTGCTGGTTGGGTGAGGGGTGTTGCTCTGCACAGTGTTAGGATAGAGTTGAGATTTTGGAGCCTAGAGAATCCATACCTGTGCATCAATTAGGAAGTCAACAAACACCTGAAAAGTATAACCACCATCAGTGTCAGCTTAATAAGCACCTAGGCTTCACAATGGAAGCACTCCTAACAGAGGCTACCCAAATGCCTAAAGCTCAATGAAAGAAAGACTCAGGTGGATCTCCACCAAACACTAATACCCCTATTCAAGTACCCTCTAATGAAGACCCCTTGGATATAACTCAGGATACAGATCTCAAAAGAACGAATATGAATATGACTGGAGAAATTAAGGAGTTTAATTATTATTTAATTATAAAGAGGAAGGTCAACATACAGGAAGGTTACCTCATGCTCCAAAGGGAAGCCTGGTCTAGCAAGACCTGACCTTGTTCTCTGTAGATGGAACTGGTTAAGAATGGCCAGAAGAGCCAGGTGTTCCCTCTGCTTCCCCCGCACCCGCTAAAAACCCGAGTGCCCCCTGAAGACCAGAACCTCAAATGACCTTGAGAAAACAAAGTTTGGTTAATCTGGGCTAATTGTGTGGACTTAAGCACCCCAAAAGAAAGTATAACCAAGTGATAAATAGTCAATATATAATTCTTTTAAAGCCTGAAAAATTGTGCCTCCACATATTGGGCATAAAGTTGTAGGAAATAATGTTAAACAGGCATAAAAACCTTATATCTTGGCTTCAATTAACGGAGTAGGGTCACCTGCAGTCAAAGGACAAGTCCAATATTATTGTTAATTAATTCTCAATAATAAAATTTCCTCTTTCTAGCAATTATCTAAGTGAAAATTCACACCCTATTAAAAAGCCTGAAAAGCAGATCCTGAGTCCAGATATCATGGCCAAATGAACAGAAGGAGAAATTGAATAAACGGATGCTTTGAAACCCCTGGTAAAGAAATTATAATGGACTTTTAATTTGGACATTGGAATTCACCCTGTTCTTACTTCTCCTGGTCACCTGCCTAGATCATGTATCTAACTACTTCTGCCTTCATCTCACTTTCACAGGCACCAATCAAGGATTTTTTTACCTCTATAGCTATGTTTGGGGGTCTTTTAGATTGACCTTCTGAATGGGGGATACACCAGTTGCCACACCCAATGTCTCTTTCCACCATGGAAGAAGTCAGAGAGGTCAGCATCTTGATTCCCTTCTGGTGATTGGGGTGACCCTGTTCAGAGGGTTACATAACTAAATAGGAGCTAGAAATTGATTAGGTAGTTTAGGGATGAGACTCAGGTTCTTTCTCAGCTGAGAACTGAAGCCTTCCTGGACTAGCCAGTAAACACATATCTTTCTGGTAGCCCTGAAAGAGCAGGGAAAGAAGAAAGAAAAGAAAAAGAGAAGGAAAAAAAAGAGTACATACTAAGCCTCGCAGATTGATTTTTATTTTACCAGAAATTAGAAATGGAAATCCCCCCATTTTTTGTTCTTATTGTTTTGTTTTGTTATTGTCATTTTTTATTGTTTCTGTTTTCCTGTGAAAAAAAGAAAATAAAAAATGCACAGAAAGAACCTCTACTAAGTATAATCCCATTGACATAGATATAGAGACACACAGATTTCTTAGATGACCTGACTGGGGCCAAACCAATGACTTCAGTCTTTCCCTCAGTCCTCATGTACGTGGGCTCTGTGCTCTCCCAAGGATTCAGTCTTCACCATGATGCTGCAGATTGGAGTATTGAGCAATTCCCTGCCGGTCATTTCCCTCTGGCCAGTCAGTTTCCCGACACTGACACAGATGCGTTCTGTGGGCATCCCCTCCTGGTGGCCTGCGAAAGTTGGGGAGGAAGGTTCAACTTTACAACTGGTGGGGAATTAATTCCTTTCTTTGGGACACGTTCTGCAGCGCGGGGGCGGGGGGGGGGGAGTCACTGTTGTGCCACATGAATCAGCCACATGTGCTTGCTCCGCCCCCATAGGGGGTCGGCTGGACACTAGCCCAGCATAAAAACCAGCTTCCACAGAGAATTGGAGGCTCACTGCTCTCCCGCCAGGCATCCTGAGAGCTGCATCTAGAATCCTCACCATGCGCCCTGCTCCACGTTTGGGGCTGTTGCTTCTGTCGCTGCTGCTGCTCCTGGGTGCTGCGCCTGGCCTGGCTTTTGTGCCATATCCAGGTATCTATCCTCGATCCCACTTGTTTCTTGTTGCCCGCTGCCTGCTCTCCCCGCTCCCCCACACACGCCCTCGCCCCCGCGCCCAGAGGGATTCATGCCCCAGTTGGTACAGAAACCTCTACTGGGGAGCGATGGGAACAGATCCCTCTGTCCCTCCCCTGGATCACGTCTGATCAAGTTCTTTTTCTCCTTCTGGCCATCCTGCAGGAAACAACACGAAGATCTGCCTCTTGCCCAAGAAAGAAGGACCCTGTCGGGCCCTCCTGCCCAGATTTTTCTATGACAGAGAACTGCAAAAATGTCGGAAGTTCAGTTATGGGGGCTGCTTTGGCAATGCCAACAATTTCCACAGTTTGAAGGCCTGTGAAGAAACTTGCTGGATGATAGAAGGTAAGTGTGCCTTCCAGGACTCTGCCAGTTCCGTGCACAAAAGGGCTGCTCAGAACATACCTGATTTTTCAGATGTGGTTGTCTCTAGCAACTTTTAGCCAAATTTTCTCAAGTGCTAAACCAACTTCAGTGGCTTTGTTTCCCTACAGTAATCCCAAGTCAACACAACCACTAACAGGATTCCACTTTCATTTAACTCAGTGCCCCTGTGAACTCTGGGAAAGAGGAATATTTGTCATGGGGTCTGATAAATGCAAGGGAATATCATGAGGTCACCTCCATGCCTTTCTATATGTACCTTAAGTTTAGGACGGTGTTACTTCTTTCCTGGAGAACAAAGTTGCCTTGTCAGTTACCTATCAATATGGAATATGGTTTGGTGGTTCTTAATATTAAAGTACGTTTTAGCTAGGTTTATAACTGTATTTTTGTTACCTGATACTTGAGTTAGTGTAAATGTGTGGCTTAGATTCACAGTATTCTATTTGCCTTGAATTATCATTTTTAATTGTATGTATTAAGGACATAACAGTGCTTTGGCCATCAAAGAACTGGGCCAGGGACAAATGTGTGTTCATGCGAATAACTTTTCATTAACTTCCAGTGCAGAGACACCACAGAACTTGAAAGTCATGTAACAGCCAAGTCAAATGTGGATAAAAAGCCAGATTAATGAGCAGACTTTTGGGATTTACTATACTAGTATAAAATAAGGTTCTTTTCCCCCATCAGTTTCTGAAATTATGGTAAAATTTTGAAAATATTACTAAGAAGGCTATTATTATTCTATTAATTTCTTAAGTTAATATACAAAGCCATGGGTTTCTTAGAGCACATCCATATATATATATATATATATATATATATATATATTATATATCTCAGAGCATGTCTATATATGTGATATATATAATATATATATTATATATATATCATACTTCGTTCTTCATCCCCATCACCCACTGCCCTTCCTCATTCTCCTACTTCTTGCTGGGCCCTTTTCTCCTTCTAAGTAGTTCCCCCAACTTCAGCTTTCATGGCACAAGCATTCCATTACTCTCTGCCCCCCATCCCTCTAGGTCTCTTCCACTATTTACATGTTTCCCTTTCTTCTTTCATGAACTATGCACATACACAATCCAGTCTAGATTCTGCATATGAGAAATATACAGAAAATATATGGTACTTGTCTGTCTTGAGGTGGCTTATTTTTTCATAATTTCATAAGTGATTATTATATCTGCATCATCTTCACCCTTCCCAGTCCTCCCTCCTAACTTCCCAGGCCCTCCAACTTCCTCTCTAAATTTCTTGTCCTCTTTGATTTTTATTCTAGGCATGATAGGGAGGTTGAGTGTGTCTTATTTTGTTTAACATAACAATCTCCAGTTTCATCCATAGTTTTTGGCAAATTTCCTGAGTTTATTTTCAGCTGAAAACATTCCATTGTGTATACAACCACATTTTGTTTGGAGCTTTATCTGTTGATGATGCCTAGGCGGTCTCCATTGTTCAGTTATTGTGAATAGATCAGCAGCAAACATGGGTGTGCAGATATTTCTGTGTCCCGTAGGCTTGGAGCCTTTGTGCACACACCTGGGGGTGGTACAGCTGAGTCACATGTTAGCCCTACTATTTTTTTTGGGGGGGGGGACCTCCACTCTGACTTCCATGGTGACTGCAGCAGATTACATTTTTACCAGCAGTGATTAAGGGTATGCTCCTCTTTTGCCAGCTCTTAACGACACCTGTTTCTTTCCTTGATAATAGCCAAGGAAGGTTACTTTGGAATAACGTTCTTGATTGTTCCCTTCTTTTCCCCAGAAGTTCGTGCTGTTTGCAGGTTGGAACTCAATGAGTACCCATGTGACAAGCCTAATACTCAGTATTTCTTCGATCTAAGTAACATGACATGCAAAAAACTCATGCCTGGTTTGTGTAACAAGAATGCCAATGTATTCCCTGATGAAGATACCTGTAAAGGCTACTGCATACCAAAGAGAGGTAAATAGTATTGTATATGATGTTTCTATTTCAGTTTCCCATTAATATTTTTGGTATGAAAATCAATAATTTGATATTAAAATGAACATGATTTACATTCTGGTGATTACACATATTATGCAGTAGTGCGTGTGTGTGTGTGTGTGTGTGTGTGTGTGTGTGTTTCTGGGGATCAAACCCAGACCATGTCAGTCTTAACCATTACTATACTGTAAGGGAATATTAGATCCCATTTTAACATGGGCAGGTACAAACTGCAGGTTGATGACCTGCCAATTTCTTGGGACTATGAAATGACCTGTTATCAAGAATTTGCTGATGTTTGTATGTTCTTTCTTGAGAGTGACAGGTTGAACACCCCTAAACAGAAAATCATAATGTGACAAACTTAAAAATTATAAACTCTTTGAGCCTTGACATTGCTTCACAAATGGAAATTTTATAACTGACCTCCCAGTCAAAATGCAGGCACACTGAAATATTGAATAAAATTACCTTACCTTGGGCTTTTCATATATGATGTATATAAAGCACAAATGAGCTCCCTATTCAGATTTGCATCCCCAGCATCTCATCTCTAAGATATCAGGTGGAAGGAGATATTCCAAAATTTGAAATCTCAAACATTTCAGTCTTGAGTGCTTCAGATAAGGGATATTCAGCCTCTATTCTTCATCGTCTCAGTTTCCACCTAAAAATTAGAGGAATGGATCGAAAGGGATGAGGAGAAAAGATAAAAAGAGGGAAATGGTACATGCTTTCTCTCATCTGAAGATCTAGATATAGTCTCTCTCTCTCTCTCTCTCTCTCTCTCTCTCTCTCTCTCTCTCTCCCCTCTGTCTCTACACACACACACACACACACACACACATACACACACACACACGTGTACATGCCAACAGTATATGTGACAACATAGATGGGAGCTCTTTGGGAGAAGTAAGTGGACTAGCAGCAATGGTGAGGGGAGATGGGGGAGGATTGATTGATGGTGGCGAGGAGGGATATATGGAAGTATGATGATATTTAAAGGCGCTGTAATGAAACATTAGTTTTTACACCAACTAAAAAGTTAATATAGTATACACGAATAAATGCCAATATCTCAGGAATTGAAGGAGTTTTGTATATGAGAAGGTGGGATATATAGACTTAAGACTTTGGCTAAGCTTCTATATTCTTTATTAATTACAAATTCCAACACAAAGAGTGCTCTCCCCTGTTCTCCATCCTCCTTGTCTTCAGGCATTTTCCCTAGATATAACAGAGACATAGATTTTAAAACTTAAACCAACATGAAAATCTTCTGTGTCAGAGGCTTTGATAACACACCTTATATGTACTGTGTTCAAGAGATGTTATTCAAAGTTGTGAATTAGTGAGGAGATGGTTGCTGCTTCTATTCTCTTCAGCTGCTGGTATAAATGTGCTTGGTACCAGCATTAAAAAGGAGACCCTGTCTCAAAATGACTAAAAAAAAAAGTGCGTCAAAGTATTCCATGTATTGCTCCTTGGAACTTAGCCCATTTAGCATATGTAGTTGTGGGCTTAATTTCCTCTCATATGAAAAAGTAAAAGACAGCTTTAGAAGGAATTTTGTCAACTTAAAAAAAAATTAAACAAAATGAAGCAATAAATCTTACCTGTAACTTAAGACATACCTTATGGTTCAATGTTTTGGATTGAGAATGAGGTTTGTGAGGAATTAGATTTTCCTCAATTACCTAGTGAACACCATCGTTTCTTAGTTGGGTATTACAGCATTCCTAATTTTCTTTTCTTTTTGAAAGGTCCATCATACTGCTATAGTCCAAAAGATGAAGGCCTGTGCTCTTCTAATATAACACGCTATTACTTTAATCCAAGAAACAAAGCCTGCGAAACCTTTACTTACTCTGGCTGTGGTGGGAATAACAATAACTTTTTTTACCTGGAAGATTGCTATCGTGTTTGTGAAAAAGGTAACAAAGTTTTTCTTATTGAAAAACTTTCTTATCAAGCAAACATAATAATGAATAATTCATAGGGAACATTATATTTTATATATGCATTTACTAATGGCAATTGATCATTTCTAGACTAATTCTATAACAATAGTACTTGTGTGCTGTTTGGTTTTGTCAGAAGGTGTATGTGTACTGACTAGGTGTAGCAGGCTGCAGTATAGCCTGACAGGTTTTAAGGTTATCAGCAGAGAGCCTGATGAATTAGTTGATCTGACTTTATAATCAGGACAGATGACATGGAGTGAGATCATAGGCATGTTGGAAAAGTTGATTTAAACTGAGCATTCAAACCACAGCATACAATGTTCATTGTTCTTTTGTTGACTTTAGCCTTGAAGAGCTCAAGGAAAAGAAGACACCAAAGAGTTGTGTAGACCAAAGAAAGCTGAAGCATGGGAGGCCGTTCTCGTATGTGTCACAGACACTCACTGACTTTATGGTTCTATGTAGAAAATAACACAGAGCATGAGGAAACGAATCATTAGTGACACCAGACTTCACTGTTTAGACCACTTTTTTTAACCTGTGTTTATATATATATATATATATATATATATTATATATATAAATCGTTCAAGCTTGCTTTTCAAACAGTTCCGAAATCTATCCATTTTAATTGAACTGTATCAAATGTTTATGGGATTGAATTTTTTCAATGTGGAAATGTGCAAATATGCCTTACCCAAGTTCTTGGGGTTTCTCATCCTAATTTCAGAAGACAATGATAAGTAGCCTAAAACAATGTAATTGTGCTCTGTTAAGATATTTGAGCCTAAAACAATGTAATTGTGCTCTGTTAACGTATTTGAGCATAAGCAGGAAAAATATGTAATTATGAACCTCAAAGTTGGATTATGCTTTAGGCCCCAGGAGATAAAGTTGCAGATTTATGACAACTTTATAAAATATTCCCAGTGGAATCATGTAGCCCTTGATATATCTTGTCATATTTCAATATGGTGAAGAGAGTTATTTCAAAGGTAATAAAAATAACTTTTTGACTGAATTTAAAATACTGATCAATTTATGAAAGTCAGAAACGTTCTCTTAGAAAAAAATCATCAGTACATATATATATATATATATATATATATAATTCTGTGTCTATTTTACCATATCTGTCCAGCTAATCAACCTTTTTTACCTGAATATGTTTGCCTATATTTATACACAGATTGTTCTTAAAAGTTCTGCTGTTACAATATGTCTTCACACAAAATGTTTCAGAGAGCACTAATGTCACTGGAATTTCTGTACTGCCAGCAGGTTTACTTTGTACCAAAAGGCATGTATGATTTGGTAACTTGAATTTCAAAAATAAATTATTTTTAATGGGCATTACAATAAGATTGTGCTTTTCTTTCTCTGTGGTAGAAAAAAAAAACTTCCTTGCTTCCTTCATAAAATTAACATTTAAAAGTTAAAAGTACCTCTTTAGCAAAATTATAATTGCCCTTTGCCTGAGAAGACCCTCATTTGAAAACCTATTCAGTTATTTTGACAAACATGCATATGCTTGCAAACACTACTGATGTAGAAAACTGGAAACAGGCCAGATGTATAAGTGGAATTGGTTAAATACATGACAGATGGGGGAAGAGCAGCGTGTTTATAATCAGACCCCAAAATACAGTAATAAAACAGGGACTAGGATCGACGCATAAACAATTTGCAGGGCCATGGACACATGGGAACATCACAGAAGCCATTAACATATTAAACATTGGAGGGAAGGAAGAAGGGACAGGTATGAGGCAACTTTGATGTGATTATCCTTTCTAGCATATTTATGAACTTGCTCTGTGTTAATATTTAACATAATTTTAAACAAATTAAAACAAACATTTTTGAACATTCAAAGTGTAATTGAATCCAACCAACTATTCAATAGTAGAATAAGCACACCAAAGACATATATTTATGGTCAGTGACTTTCAAAACCGGTATTTACCACAGTTTTTGTGGTAAGTAATCTAAAGGTCAAAAATTGCTAAAGGAATTTGAAAGAGTACTGAAAAGTACACGAATGGCAATTAATTATTACTAAACTCTTTTTGTTCTTGGAAACTATTATATGTAGGAAACTATAGATTACTACAGACTACAGAAACCAAGGTTTTCAGTTTTAAGAGAAAAAGAGAAGTGTTTTTTTTTTTAAGTAGAAATCCTAAAAACATTCAAATCTGGCATAAGCACAGTTTTGGGGACTGCTGCCACTTCCTGCAGCGACATGCTTGCAGCATTTCCCTCATTATCCAGGTGGCTAAAAGCCTCCTGTTGTCTTTGCTGCCCACAGGGGTCCCCAGCTCAGCAGGAAGCCAACAGCTTCTTGGGTGGAAACAGGTCTGCAGAGGTAACCACCCCCTTTGTTCAAGTTATGGGAGTCTTCTGTGAAGCTCTTATGCCTCTTTGAAAGGAACAAAATAAGGGGGAGGCTTGCTGAAGCAGGCCTCAGGGTAGCTCAGAGTTGAACTGTGCTTCTCTGAGAAGACTTTAACATTGCATCAGCCCTGGAGTAATAGCTGGCCCTTAGGTCATGTCCCAGGTGCCAGGCACTGTTCTTGGCTGCAGAAATGAGCCTTCTGTCCAGGTGGAGATTGTCCACAGTGGAGTTTGACTTGGATCCAGTCCCCTCCCATCAAGAGGAATGGAACCGTCCCCCTAGGCCTTCCCCCTAGGGTGGTAAGCACTGGACATGAAGTTCTGATAGGAGCAGAGAACAGAGAAACACAAATCTTTCCCTTTGAACAGAAACATCTTTAACCTCTGTCTCTTTATCACTCGCATGCTCTATAAGGTTAAAGCAGCCATACACTCTGTCCAGGCCTACCATCCTTGGTCAGGTGCATTCCAACAGAGGTTTTGCATAAATACACTTTATTGGCCAGGGGGATTGATTTTTGACGAATGGAAAAAAATCCTATTTCATGATTGTTAAGTAATCATTTTTGTGTCTGGCTGCATTCACAGCTAAGCTCTGCTGTATTGGGTCTGTGGGCTGCAAGCTCCACATGCATTGGAGTGATGAGGGGGCTGCCCATATGATATAATTATCCATTTATTCATTTTGAGACAGAGTTCACACTGCACAACATACTGGCTTCAGACTCATTTTGTAGCCCAGGATGGGCTCAGACTTGTGGCCATCACCCTGTTTCAGTTTCCCAAATGCTGGGATCACAGGCATGGGCCACAAAAAAGCTTCTTTTTAAATGAAGATGTTTTGTTAGTAAACTTGATTTTATATCTGAAAAAAATAAGTTGGAATTAGAAATATTAGTATAAACATATAATTCATATTATCTTTGAAAATGTTTTTTACTATCTTTCCATTAAAGTTCTTAAAGCAATGACAACTCAGTATGACTACTATACTTATTACTCATATTTTGGTCTCCTAATAGTATATTTTATTAGAAGGAATCAGTCCTTGAAGGGGAAATCTCTGAATCCAAGTCTGAAGCAAGAAAAAAAATTAAGATGAACCTGGGACATCTTATTCCAGAACTCAAGGAAGCAATAAAAGGCTAATAAATTGTGAACAATAAAAACAGTAGAGTAGCATTAAATAGCTCACACTGACATAAATGAGACAATATGGGCATCAAAGTAAATAAGGTCTTCAACATATACAGACACATGTAAATATATAAGAACTACATGTCCGTAATCACACATGTACAAATTTCTTGGTAACTTTTTACATATTTAGAGCATCACTGTATTACTTTAAAGCTGGTGGATAAAAAAAATAAAGCATCTATTCTTTTTGTTGCTCCTTTAAAAGATATATCACAAGGAAGCTTAATAATGTATTAGAGAGATTGACTTCTAGAAGAAGTCTACCTGACACATGCTCTAATATGTTAGGAAATCCCCCTAAGGCAAGTATTGCTCCAGTGGACAGTCATACATAGTGCCAAAACCCCTGCATGGACACTGCATGGCAGGGAGCAGTGTTATGCGGATTGGGGCTCTGAATATACTTGGAACTTTAAGGTTCATAAAAGTATGGCCAAAGACATTATTTACGCTTGATAAGTTTCATTAAGAAGTGCACTACCCTATTTCAGGTACTCTTGCTGAAGGACCCCTGCTCCAAGGTTTTATGCACCCTTAAAATCTGTCTTTAGGAACCATGGTACCACCATCCTATAAGGCCTCCAAGTCACGTACACTATAAGGTTTCCCTCCCCGCTTCCTCATACCTTGTGGTGCTTAACTGAGTCATGCCTACCTGTGTGTCAAGATAAGTTTTCCCTCCCCGCTTCCTCATACCTTGTGGTGCTTAACTGAGTCACGCCCGCCTGTGTGTCGCTGGCCTGCATGCCGAGATGATTTTTTACTATTACACAACCCTTCCTCCATTTCCCCATACCTTGGGATCCCTGCTTTTAAAAGTTCCCTATCCCAGTCCCTGAGGGTCGACCTCCTCTGCCCCTGCGTGGGTTACGAGCTCGGCCCCAGTGCACTGGTTTACTCCTGAATAAACCTCGTGTAGTTGCAGCAAGGATGGTCTCTGGCTGATTTTGTTGGGTGTCATACCATCCTGAGACTTGAGTGGGAGTCGCCCCAGGAATTGGGGGTCTTTCACTGCAAGAAGAAAGGAAAACATGGGACAAGGGAGATAACTCAGTCTATAATATGCTGGTTACAAGCAAGAGGACCTGAGTTCCATCCCTAGCATGCCCTTAAAACACCAGGCACAGTAGTGCATGCTTGTCACTCCAGTGCTGGGGAAGCAGAAGAAGGTGGCTCCTTGGGGCTGGTTGACCAGCCTATCAGCAAGCTCCAGATCCCAGCAAAGGAGCTTGCCCCCCAAACCAAAGTGGGTAGCTCCCAAGAAATAACACCCAAGACTGTTGTCTGCCCTTCACACACATGTGCATAAATATGCCAGTGCAATGGCACACAAATACAAACACATAGTTACATGGGTGCACACACACACAAACACACACACACACACACACACACACACATGAAAAACACTAGGTGTCTAGACTTTAAGGTCAGATTTCAAGATTGTAAGGAAATATTGGAGATGGAGGAGAAAACTGTGTTCACACCACTGCTCAGCATTGGTAGGAACAGAGCCGTCACATGATTATTCTAATGTCTCAAGCCTCTGCCATTTCACTAAATATATGCCAACATAATGCTGCAGATACTATAACTATGTAGAGCCATCATTCATCAATTAAACACCCAAAATAATTTTAAACTAACAAAAATATTTAACATGCTCATAGTATATACTCTAGCCAAAGGAAATTCCTTCTTGCTACCCTCAGGGTGAGGACAATTCACTGCTGTGGTTTTATGAGACAACCTGATTCAAAGGACTGTCTCATTCTGTGGCACCACACACACACACACACACACACACACACACTCATACACACACACACGTTTACACACAGGAACCTGTATAAACAAAAGGAATAAGGTGTTTATTTAAAGTATTTGAAAATATCCTGTATGGGGCTGGAGAGATGGCTCAGCAGTTGAGAGCACCAAGTGCTCTTGCAGAGGACCCAGGTTCTATTCCCAGCACTCACTTGGCGGCTAAGAACTGTCTTAGGCTGGGCATGGTGGTGCACAGCCTTAATCCCAGCACTTGGGAGGCAGAGGCAGTTGGATCTGTGTGAACTCAAAGCCAGCCTGGTCTACATAGTGAGTTCCAGGACAGCTGGGGCTACAAGGAGACCCTGTCTCAAAAAAAAAAAAAAAAAAAAGATTAATTTAAAATAAAAGAAAATATCCTGTGTATTATAACTCATAGCCTCTTTTTTTTTTTTTTTTTTTTTTGGTCTTTTCGAGACAGGTCTCTCTGTAGCGCCCAGCTGTCCTGGAACTCACTCGTAGACCAGGCTGGCCTTGAACTCACAAAGATCCGCCTGCCTCTGCCTCCCAAGTGCTAGGATTAAAGGTGTGCGCCACCACGCCCAGCGTATCCTCTTGATGACAAACATTGTCACAGCCATACAGGGCCTTCAGGTTCCATGGGCTGTGGTATCTCCAAGTATGCATCTTGTCTGAATCAAGTATTGTAGACCTTTAGCTAATGATCTTTTCTGTTAAGGAAATAGCCTTTCATGTGTCTGTTTTGGGGCTGTAGAAATCCCAGTGGTGATGACTTTCTAGAACTACTCTGGATAGTGGATCTAAAACAAAATCACCTAAAGGATGTCTGTTGCTCTTCCGTTGAATTTCTTTGGGCCTGATGGACTCCATTATGGTGTCAAGATTTCATATTTACAAGCTTCCTGTTTCTAGTCTTTTGAAAATAAAGATAAGGAAACATGTAAATGTTATACCCCTAAAGCATCTGCACAGTATGATGTACTCAAGCAAATATAGATAAGCAAACAAGATAATCAGATTCAGTCCCAATAATTTCTTTTCCCTTCAGCCACATATTCACCCACAATTATCCCCATCTGTAAATGTTAAAGGCTATTATAACACTTCTTATTTTATGCCAGAAAAATCGAAACACACCAAATTTCCTTCCTCCTGATGTCTGTTCCATACCCAGTAATCCACACTATTGCCAGGGTTCTTTTAATGGGAAAAGAATCTGATAAGGTTAGTTATTTGCTTTAAAATCTGTATTGTTTTTTTCTATTATATTCTTATGTATGTATTGTACATACATGTTCATGTGGGTGTATACATGTGTGGCATGCAGGTATGTTCACATATATGTGCCTGCATTTGGAGGCCAGAGATTGACATCAGCTGTCTTCCTTGATCACTGTTTCAGTGGACCTGGAGTACGATGATTCAGCTATGCTGACAGATCATCAGGCTATATTCTCTGGACCCTAACACACAGCACTGCACTTACAAGTGTTTGCCACTGCACACAACTTTAACAGGGGTCTGAACTCAGGTTCTGACATTTTGACAGCAGGCATTTTACCCACTTAGTCATCTCCCTAGCACCCCCTTTCTATTAAATCATTACATTAGTCTCAAAATCTATACTGTGTCATCTGAGACCTGTTACCAGTGGACCAGGCTACCCCTCTCCAGACTCATCTTCTGTAACTCTGTCATCACCTCTAATCTACAATTCAATGGTGCTAAATTATTTCAAATTCTAAGACTGTGCCATAGTGCTTTGTTTTTCTATGATATCCTCAGATTTTATGTATGAGTGCATGCTGTGTGTCCAGGAGTTTTGATGTAGTGGAATGAGACACCACATACAGATGTACACTATAAGGACTGGTGCTGGAAGATCAGAATGTATACTTTAGCAAATATTGGTCTCCTTGAGTCAAGCAAGACTCCTCCCCTCCGTCAGCATCAGCTACACCTCTCCTGCCTGGAAATACTATGCAGCAGTGGCAGCCATATGTCTGTACATCCCAAATCTAATTGGTTATTAGCTCTCTCTTTGGAGGAATAATTCACGGCTGATGCCACAAGCTTACATCCTCTAGTGGTTAGGAGATGTTACAAGCCACAGTAAGATCTTGTTATCTTTTACAGAAAAACTATAATTCATGGATTAGCATACCATCCAAACATCTGTGTCTATACCAAAGTAACCTACTATACTAATTAGTACTGTTTAAATACCTATATATCTAATTGCTTGTGCTTCATTAGTAGGATTGAAAGGTTATTCCTGGACAAACTGTCAACCCATGAAAAGAAACAGTCTGAACCGATCAGAGTCCAAAACGACATCTCCAGAGAAAATAGACTGTTTTGCTTCTCGTCCACCTGTTCCTCTTTTCTAAGTTTAGGGAACAATCTGTGGAAGAGGGAGGCATGGTAGAATGTAAGGGCTGCGATTGGGGTGAATGGTGAAACTACAGCAATATAGACTGGACACTTATTTGATCAACATAATTGTACATACAAGCCCCTCCAGCTGGATGGTGGGAGCCTTGGGCTGTGTGGGTTTGGGCATAGCTGCTTGCAAATTGGTTTTACATGAAGGATGCTTGTACTCATAACTTATTACTTATTGTTTAAAAAAATGAAATAAAAAAGACTTAGACATCAAAAAATAAATAAATAAAAGCCAGAATGCATACTTGAACAAATTTGAGAAATGTTGTTTTGTGCTTTACCATACTTTTTATATATTGTCCTTATATATTTTGGATATTAATCTATAGCAAATTTATGGTTCACAAATATTTTTCCCAACTCACAGGATGTCTTCTTTGTTGATTCTGTTCTTTGCTGTGATACTTTCTTTTCCTTTTAGTTTGATGTTGTAGTCTGACTTATTTTTCACTTTGTTGTCTGAGCTTTTGAAGTCATTGCTGGGGTCAACACCAAGATTTTCCCTTAGGTTTCTCCTAGGAATTTTATAGATTTGTGTGTACCTTTATGCATTAATGTGTGTATGCTCCTGTGTGCCAGTGCATATGCAATGCAAGTGTGTGCCTGTGTGTTTGTATTGTAGATGTGTGTGTGTGTGTGTATACATGTGTGTAGGCTAGAGGGTAATGTTAGATATCTTATTCAAACTCTCTCCATGTTATTTTTTGAGACAGGATCTCTCATTGTACCTTGGAATTCACCAATTCCTCTAAGCTGGCTACAGGGATCCTGTTGTCTCCACCTCCACAGAGCTGGGACAGCTGACACTTGCCACTGGGGCCATACTTTTCACGTGAGTGCTGAGGATTAAGGTTCTTAGACTTTGGTAAGCCCTTTACTTATGGAGCTATCACCACACAGCTGAAGTGTTATAGCTTTTATCTTTCTGTCTTTTAAGCATTCTAGTAAATTTTACCAGAGTCCAATTCATTCTTTTACATGTGGATATCTGTTTTCCCAATTCTAATTATTGAAAGGGCTGCCCATTCTACATTGTGTCTTCCTGGTGGCTTTGATATTAATTAGTTTATTGTATGTAAGGAGCTTATTTCTGTGATCTTTATTCTGGCTCTTTGATTTGTATGTAGTTTTATGGCTATTACATTATAATTAAAAGCAAGGAAATGTGATATCTTCAAATTGTTTTTATTTGCTTTAGATATTTGAATTTTATAGTCATTGCTTCCACATTTTGATGTGCACTGTATCAAATCTGTATGTCACTTTGGATAGTATGGACTTTCTAGCTATATTATCTTTTCTACACAGATATCATTTCCATATTTCATCAATATTTTATAGTTTTAAATGTGAAGATAGTTCAGTTTCTGAAGTGAACTATCTTTATTTTCATGTGTTTTTTTATGCTTGAATTAATGAGATTATTGTATTGTATCCTTTGGTTGTGTCCCTTTTTTTTTTTATGTACCTTCTATACCATTTCATTTGTGGGTACCAAGAGACTCATCTAAGACAACTCATGGTTACAAGAGTAAGTTGAAAAAGGCTTATGCAAATGCTCTGGTTTTTGCATCTCCTCTCTTCACATTATCCTGTTTGATATTACAATCTACAACTACTTATGTACTGTATTAATTAACATTATTTAATCCATGGTTGTTTTAATGTTTTTCTCTTTAGAGAAGGATAATAGATTTCCTCAGTAGATGTAGTAATAAGATATTACTTCTTTTTTAATTTACTTTTTATTTTTTTATTAATTTTATTTATTTCTGTATGTGTATGAATGTATTGTCTGCATGCAAGTTTGTGCACCCGTGTCGTGCAATGCCGCGGAGATCAGAAGAAGGTGTCGGATTCCCCTGGAACTGGAGTTCTCCTGGAATTGGAGTTTCAGACGGTTCTCNTGTAGCCCCAGCTGTCCTGGAACTCACTCTGTAGACCAGGCTGGCCTTGAACTCACAAAGATCCGCCTGCCTCTGCCTCCCAAGTGCTAGGATTAAAGGTGTGCGCCACCACGCCCAGCGTATCCTCTTGATGACAAACATTGTCACAGCCATACAGGGCCTTCAGGTTCCATGGGCTGTGGTATCTCCAAGTATGCATCTTGTCTGAATCAAGTATTGTAGACCTTTAGCTAATGATCTTTTCTTTTAAGGAAATAGCCTTTCATGTGTCTGTTTTGGGGCTGTAGAAATCCCAGTGGTGATGACTTTCTAGAACTACTCTGGATAGTGGATCTAAAACAAAATCACCTAAAGGATGTCTGTTGCTCTTCCGTTGAATTTCTTTGGGCCTGATGGACTCCATTATGGTGTCAAGATTTCATATTTACAAGCTTCCTGTTTCTAGTCTTTTGAAAATAAAGATAAGGAAACATGTAAATGTTATACCCCTAAAGCATCTGCACAGTATGATGTACTCAAGCAAATATAGATAAGCAAACAAGATAATCAGATTCAGTCCCAATAATTTCTTTTCCCTTCAGCCACATATTCACCCACAATTATCCCCATCTGTAAATGTTAAAGGCTATTATAACACTTCTTATTTTATGCCAGAAAAATCGAAACACACCAAATTTCCTTCCTCCTGATGTCTGTTCCATACCCAGTAATCCACACTATTGCCAGGGTTCTTTTAATGGGAAAAGAATCTGATAAGGTTAGTTATTTGCTTTAAAATCTGTATTGTTTTTTTCTATTATATTCTTATGTATGTATTGTACATACATGTTCATGTGGGTGTATACATGTGTGGCATGCAGGTATGTTCACATATATGTGCCTGCATTTGGAGGCCAGAGATTGACATCAGCTGTCTTCCTTGATCACTGTTTCAGTGGACCTGGAGTACGATGATTCAGCTATGCTGACAGATCATCAGGCTATATTCTCTGGACCCTAACACACAGCACTGCACTTACAAGTGTTTGCCACTGCACACAACTTTAACAGGGGTCTGAACTCAGGTTCTGACATTTTGACAGCAGGCATTTTACCCACTTAGTCATCTCCCTAGCACCCCCTTTCTATTAAATCATTACATTAGTCTCAAAATCTATACTGTGTCATCTGAGACCTGTTACCAGTGGACCAGGCTACCCCTCTCCAGACTCATCTTCTGTAACTCTGTCATCACCTCTAATCTACAATTCAATGGTGCTAAATTATTTCAAATTCTAAGACTGTGCCATAGTGCTTTGTTTTTCTATGATATCCTCAGATTTTATGTATGAGTGCATGCTGTGTGTCCAGGAGTTTTGATGTAGTGGAATGAGACACCACATACAGATGTACACTATAAGGACTGGTGCTGGAAGATCAGAATGTATACTTTAGCAAATATTGGTCTCCTTGAGTCAAGCAAGACTCCTCCCCTCCGTCAGCATCAGCTACACCTCTCCTGCCTGGAAATACTATGCAGCAGTGGCAGCCATATGTCTGTACATCCCAAATCTAATTGGTTATTAGCTCTCTCTTTGGAGGAATAATTCACGGCTGATGCCACAAGCTTACATCCTCTAGTGGTTAGGAGATGTTACAAGCCACAGTAAGATCTTGTTATCTTTTACAGAAAAACTATAATTCATGGATTAGCATACCATCCAAACATCTGTGTCTATACCAAAGTAACCTACTATACTAATTAGTACTGTTTAAATACCTATATATCTAATTGCTTGTGCTTCATTAGTAGGATTGAAAGGTTATTCCTGGACAAACTGTCAACCCATGAAAAGAAACAGTCTGAACCGATCAGAGTCCAAAACGACATCTCCAGAGAAAATAGACTGTTTTGCTTCTCGTCCACCTGTTCCTCTTTTCTAAGTTTAGGGAACAATCTGTGGAAGAGGGAGGCATGGTAGAATGTAAGGGCTGCGATTGGGGTGAATGGTGAAACTACAGCAATATAGACTGGACACTTATTTGATCAACATAATTGTACATACAAGCCCCTCCAGCTGGATGGTGGGAGCCTTGGGCTGTGTGGGTTTGGGCATAGCTGCTTGCAAATTGGTTTTACATGAAGGATGCTTGTACTCATAACTTATTACTTATTGTTTAAAAAAATGAAATAAAAAAGACTTAGACATCAAAAAATAAATAAATAAAAGCCAGAATGCATACTTGAACAAATTTGAGAAATGTTGTTTTGTGCTTTACCATACTTTTTATATATTGTCCTTATATATTTTGGATATTAATCTATAGCAAATTTATGGTTCACAAATATTTTTCCCAACTCACAGGATGTCTTCTTTGTTGATTCTGTTCTTTGCTGTGATACTTTCTTTTCCTTTTAGTTTGATGTTGTAGTCTGACTTATTTTTCACTTTGTTGTCTGAGCTTTTGAAGTCATTGCTGGGGTCAACACCAAGATTTTCCCTTAGGTTTCTCCTAGGAATTTTATAGATTTGTGTGTACCTTTATGCATTAATGTGTGTATGCTCCTGTGTGCCAGTGCATATGCAATGCAAGTGTGTGCCTGTGTGTTTGTATTGTAGATGTGTGTGTGTGTGTGTGTACATGTGTGTAGGCNAAATAAATAAATAAATAAATAAATAAATAAATAAATAAATAAATAGCTCACTGAATAGGCCAGACTAGCCAGCCAGTAAACCCCAGGGATCTTCCTCCTGTCTCCTCAGGTCTGGGATTACAGGTGCACACCACTGTGCTGGGTTTTTACCTGACTGCTGGGGGTTCAAAGACATATCTTCATATTTGGGCAGCAGGCCCTTTACCAACGAAGCCATCTTTCCAGCCCTGTTTGATTTATTTATTTATTTTTTTTGGTCTTTTTGAGACAGGGTCTCTCTGTATCCCCAGCTGTCCTAGAATTCACTCTGTAGACCAGGTTGGCCTTGAACTCACAAAGAATCTGCCTGCCTCTGCCTCCCAAGTGCTAGGATTAAAGGCGTGCACCACCACGACTCACCACTTTCTTCTTTCTATTCACTACAAAGGCTCAAAGGGATACTGATGTCTTTTAGATTGCCTCCCTTACCACCCTAAGCATTGCCTGCCCAAGATTGTTGTTCCTAGCCTTGGAATGTTCACAGCTCTGCCTACAACTGCCCAATAGCTCTGTTTGATCAGTTGCATCTGATACTTTGGAGTAAAGCTCTCTTCACCTTGGGATAGCATTATTGGTGTTTCCACCCCTCCTTTTTTGTCTCCAAATATCCTTTATCTTATTTCCTTGGTTAAATGTAAATGGAGGTTTATGGTTCTCTTTTCTTAGTTTTCATCTAGATTTAAGTTACAAGCAGTTTATTAGAACTCATTATGGATGTTGATACCTGGCAGGGACCTGAGATTATTACTTATGTATAACAGTATAACTACTGCTATCCTAGGGACAGGGGAGGTCTCAAACAATTTGTTAAAATTAAAATAATCTTTAAAGTTTTAAGTACCATGCATGAATCAATTCTTTTATCTTTTTAAGCCTAGTCTGATTTTTATCATATTCATACCTCTTAAAACATACAGAATAGAAAATGTATATCCACATTGTCTTCAGAGCCTAAGCTCCTTAGCCCATGCATGCATTTGTAACCTTATCTTAGCTAGTGTTTGGTGCTAATAGATTCATTAGCAAAGACACAAGTTGATATGGCCCTGGACGAGGCTCTGCTACAGAGCATAGCTCCCCTCGCGACTGAAATGGATGCTAATCCTATTTCAATCTTTATTTTTTAAATTTTTTTATTAATTTTATTTATTTCTGTATGTGTATGAATGCACTGTCTGCATGCAAGTCCGTGCAGCCGCGTCGTGCAATGCCGCGGAGGTCAGAAGAGGGTCTCAGATTCCCCTGGAATTGGAGTTTCAGACGGTTCTCGGCAGCCATGTGGGTGCTGGGGATCAAACCTGGGTCCTCTGTAAGAGTGGTCGGCGCTCTTAACCGCTAGGCCATCTCTCCAGCCCAAGATATTACTTCTTATATATTTTTTCCTTAACCTACATATGAAGACCATTCAAAAATGAATTATATTGATCAAATGAATGATAAATTGCATTATCATTTGAATAGATGCATAAAGAGTATGTGACTAATATCAATGGCTTCTCCTCATCCAGTAAATGTTAAAGAATAAATTCACTTATGAAACACATAAATAACATCACATCACAGGAAGAACAGAAAGCCTTTCCTCTAAGATCTTATATAAAAGACAGGAATTCCCATTTTTCCCACTTCTGTTTGACTTGCTGGAATACTAGCAAGCTCAGTCTGAAAACTTCCAAATAAAATAGGAAGTAACATCCATGTTTGCAGATGTCGTGATCCTATATATATGGAACACTCTAGCGATTGCTAAATAAAAACCCCATTGGAAGTAATGTCAGTAAAATTGCAAGAAACAAAATCAACATAGAGAAAAGAGTTTCATTACACCAACAACAATCTATAAATAATTAAAAATGGATGTATAATTTATAATAATTAAATATATGGAAATATGCATAAAAGCTTGAGCCAATATACCTTTTGATTATGATTCTTATTTGTAATGCTAGCCTTATAGTTTAAGATTATTAAATTATATTTTGATTCATAAATAGTATTGTTAAATGCAGTCATGATGAATGATATCTATAATCATGCTCTTACTATTTCTTTTTCATTAAATTATTAGTCTTACATTTTTCTACACTATAGAAGTTATTGAAATTTTCTTTGTTCCTTAATGAAGGATCATCTTTCAAGTGTTATTGAGAAGAAAGGACATCAACTTCACTGGGATATATTTATTATAAATATACAGGTTAGTATGTTTATATTTATTATTTAGAACTGATATGTACACATCCACATATATGTATATATGCAGTGCTGATTGACAGTTATGAACTGAATATTTAAGTGGTATACCATAATTTTTTTCTTCTACATTTTTAAGAATGATTTCATTAATAAAACAGATGAACCTCACTTTGCTCTTGTAACAGCAGCTTTACATGGATATTGTGTGACTTTCTGTTCCTTCTAAAGTTTCTTGGATTTTCCTGTATCTGGAGCATTTTTGAAGGGTTTTTTGACTTACTTGATTACTTAGATCATGTGCGCTCTCTTCTCTTGGTACATAGAAGTAGATTTTTTTTTTTTTTTAGAAGTAGATTTTTTTTAAAGAAATAATGTTCCTTTTTCTATTGTGATTTTTTTTTTCTTACGGTGAGATCCTTCTTTCTTTCTTTCTTTCTTTACTCAGGCTAGAGAGATGCCTTACTATAAATTGCGCCGGCACCAGGTAGGATTGCTGTCCACAGGTTGGCAAACTAAAGAATTTCTTTTCTCTTCCTCAAAGAAAATATCTCTTCACTCATTGTAAATAGAGGAACCTAGTATGGTAACATCTCCAAAATTGTTCCTTATTTTCTCAGGATTGCTTTTGAAATATTGGGTTACTTTTATTGGTTCTTATGTGAATTTATGAGTTTTCCTGTTTCTGTCGAGAAATGCTCGACTATTAGGATTTTGACAGAGGATTGCATGGTTATCTAGTAATATTTCCTTGGTAGGGCATATCAGCATGCTTTAACAAGATATGTTTCTTTTTTTTAAATTTTTATTTAAATTTATTTATTTTTTCATGCGTATGAAAAGTATTGTGCCCTTGCTGTGGGTCCGTGCACTCCTGTGTCCGGTGCAAGTGCTCGCGGCGNCCACAAAAACTCAGGTAAAAATATCGACACTGAAAAGAATAACAACAATAAAAGACACTGACATCAATAATACAAATCTTCGACTATAAAATCGCGCCTGGTTCCAGACTGGTTCACAGTAGAATGTTATTAGACCTTCAAAAAGAAGGTCTAAGCGCCAAATTGACTACTACAAGCTTATTTCAAAAAAGGTAAAACAAGAGGGAGAACTCCCCAAACCCTGTCTCTCCAAGCCAGTGGCTGCCTTCTAATTACCATCGAAAGGAAATGTAACAAAAAGAAAACTTTACTAGCCATTATTCCCTAAGGAACATAGATGCAAAAACTGCCTCAAAGGGTACTTGTAGAATGCATACAGATACATCATCAAAAAGGATTCATCCGACCAGAAATGAAATAGAATTATTCTTTCAGATGGAGTTATATAATATATAACATATATATGTATGATCCACTATATTATTATAAATAGTCATTATAAATGAATTATAATTACAAAAGTCCACCATGGAGTATCTTGAACATAGATGCCAGAAAAGTCCTTTTGAAATCCCAAAACATGTCTTCATCATAAAAGTGCTATGGGAGAATTGGGCTGAACGGCGAAACATCAATCTCCAATAATTCAAGGTCCATATGCAACAAACCCACAGGCAACATCATTCAAAATTGAGAAACACTTGAAGCATTCCCACTAAAATGGAGAAAAATCAGACAAGGTTGCCCAACAATCCTCACCCCTTTTCAGTATAGTGCTTGAAACTCTAGGTAAGGCAATAAGAGAGAAAAAAAGGGTTATTAATTAGAAGGAAGAGGTCAAATCGTCCCTATTTACAGATTTTATGACACTACACATAAAAATATTCTAAAAAATATCGCTACCAGAAACCTTCTAGAAATTACCAACATTTTCAGCAATTGCAATGATACAACAATCAACTTACAAAAATCAGTAGCCTTTCAAACATGATTAAGTAACGAAACAAAAGATATGTTAGGATCATGAGAACACTGCCTATTCACGATAATCTTAAGAAAATGAGAAATAAACCTAGCCGAAGATATTTGAGCATTGTCACAATGAAGTATTTAAAATCGTTGAAAGAAAGAAATTAGGAAAACCAGCGCTCACATGTTCATGGGATCTTAGTAGAATGAATATTGTGGGGCTGGACGCACGCATGGCAAGCGCTAGCGGTTGCCAGAGCGGCGAGCCGCTCTTAAGCATGCAGGACCGGTGGTCGTCGATCCCCAGCACCAACATGGCTGGCTAGAGAAACCGGTCCAACTGCCGAATTCCAGGTGAACATCCAGTTCCAGGAGATACATTCCAAACCCTCTTCCCGACCTCTTTTTTTTTTTTTTTTTTTTCTTCTTTGAAGACAGGTCTCTCTGTATCCCCATCGGCTGTTCCTAGAATTCAGCTCTTGTTAGACCAGGTTGGCCTTGAACTCACAAAGAATTCTGCCTGGCCTCTGCCTCCCAGAGTGCTAGGATAAAGGCGTACACCACCACGACTCACACTTTTCTTCTTTCTATTTCACTGTACAAAGGCCAACAGCGGATACTGATGTCTTCTTTAGATTGCCCCGTCCCGTCTTACCACGCCTAACCGCATTGCCTGCCAAGATTGCTTGTTCCTAGCCTTGGAATGCTTCACAGGCTCTGCCTACAACTGCCGCGAATAGCTCTGTTTGATCGAGTTGCATCTGATTACTGGAGTATAATATATACAGCTACTCTTCACCTTGGAGAGATAAGCCATAATTGCGTGCGTGTCTATCCACCGCCTCCCTATTTTTGTCGGCGGCTCCAAATATCCTTTATCTATTCCTTGGTTAAACTGTAACATGGAGCGTTTATGGTTTTCTCTTTTCTAGTTTTCATTGTCTAGACTTTCAAGCTTACACAAGCAGTTTATTAGAACTTCATTATGTAGACTGTTGATAAACCTGGCAGGACCTTGGATTATTATCTTATAGTTACATGTAACAGATATAACTCACTGCTATCCTAAGCGAGACAAAGGGAGGTCTTCAACAATATTGTTAAAACCTTAATAATAATAATTCTTTAAAGTTTAAGCTACCAATGCATGAAAATCAATTCTTATTTAGCTCTTTCTTAAGCTAGTCTATTTTTATTCAATTATTCATACCTCTGGTAAACATATCAGAATAGAAAAATGTATATCCACATTGTCTTCAGAGCCTAAGCTCCTTAGCCCATGCATGCATTTGTAACCTTATCTTAGCTAGTGTTTGGTGCTAATAGATTCATTAGCAAAGACACAAGTTGATATGGCCCTGGACGAGGCTCGCTACAAGAGATAGCTCCCCGTCGCGACTGAATGGATGCATCTAATACCTATTTCAAATCTTTATATTTTTAAATTTTTTTATTAATTATTGATTTATTTCTGTATGTGTGTATGAAGTTGCACTGTTTGCTCGTCCATCGCGGTCGGCATGCACGCCACGTCGGTGTCAGACAAGCAGGGTTCGTATGCAGATCTCGCCGACGTCGAAGAGGGTTGGTTCCCTGGAACTGCGATTTCCCTGGAATTGGAGTTTTGGACCGTTCTCGGCCACCATGTTGGTGCTGGGCGATCGGAGCCGACCCCCTGGTCCTGCATGCGTTTAAGAGTAGGTCGTCGCTCCCAACCGCTAGTCCATTCATGCGTGGGCGTCCAGCCCCGTAGGCATTCTCCAAAGTCCTTTTATTATATCTTTTGCTTAACCGCGCTCTTTTGCATGTTTGCTACGGAACGAAGTTTGCCCTCTTCTTTAGCCACCCCTGGTCATCTGAATCACAGCACTACAATTGTCCTAATTAAATTGCATATATTCCTAGATTGTGTATAATGCTTACATCCATTTAAGGAATAATTTATTTATGTGTTTTAATAGAGAGGTGACTCACCACAACATTATTTTTAATTTTAAGACTATGTCTCAAGCGTGAGATGTTGGTCCTAGCGCCACTGCCTTATAAGTGCCTACATCATTGTGGGAGGCGAACGCAGCGCAGAATCGTTTGTGAGAGCCTTCAAAGGATCAGACCTGGTCCTACATTAGACCAAGTTTCCAGAGCATCAGCTGGATGCTATCAGGGGGGAGCACTCCATAAATCAATTTGTCTCAAAAAGACCCAAACAAAAAAAAAAACAAAAAAAAAAATTATGGCTTCTGGAGAGATATGGTAGCTTCGAGTGCGTTTTAATAGCACGCGAGACATTGCTATGCAGAAGGACCCAGGAGGGTTGGTGCAGAACTCCAGCGCAACCTACATGGCAGCTGAACGAAACCTCTATCGTTTGCAAATCCTGTTCCAGGGGAATCCAACACAAACCCAGCGTTCTGACACCCCGACAGGCAATAATATGCAATTATCAGCCGCATAAGGACCATGCAGCAACTTGATCCCCATACCATTGGCAGCACCTGTCGCACCAACTCAATACTTATCACAATAAAAAAAAGAACTAACAAAACAATTTTAACAAATAACACATATTCATTAGAAAAAAAAATTATGGTTTTCGGAGGCCTTATATATAGAAAATCATCATTGGAGATTTTGTTGGAGTTAGAGCGGGTATTAATTGGAAACTTACTCCGAGCCTTACCAAAGTGTTTAATACTTATCAATAAATACCAACAAGCCAATATTGGCTATAACGACTAATTTATAAACTCAGAGTGCCTGCCACTAGCCAACACGTTATCTCGCCAAAGTTATCTTTGTTCCAATCTTTTAAAAAATTAGTAGCAACTCTAGATAACTACTGAACAACTCTTAAGCTCAATACATTGACTTCTCTTATCACAGGGACTTTAATTAGCTATATGTTTTTGTAATATGCACATCGCGTCATTAGCATTTTTATCCCACACCATGTGCTGCTGTTATTTACCTCTTATTTATTGCACAAGTCCTACTCGTAAAGATCACATAATCATTCACTTTATCTTAGTTTAATTTTTTAGAAATTTAGATCTATTATCAAGCTAAAATGCGTACACCATAATACCACTTTCATAAATTTTTGTTTTGTATTTTATTGAGAACACGTAGTATCCCATTTTCCGTGTAGGTGCAGAGAGCTGATTTAAAGCAATATTATGAACAAACAAGACTCGCAGCACATGATTGGCCATGCCACTATATGCAATTTTATTCAAATTATACTGCATTTTCTAAGCATATCTACATTAAAACTGATAGAGAGGCCTTAGTACCCTGTGCAAGTTCTTATGTCTGCCGCAAGTTCTTGTATGCTTCACCATGGATGACATATATTGACGATCCATCACGCGACGCGACTAGGAGCCTAGAGAGTTCCTTAACAGATAACAAATGGACACCTCTGGAACTTTCCAAATTTAGTGTCATTGTGCACCCGAAGTGGACAGCTTGCGTCCTCTCTGTACCCTGGGCGTGCGCCTTATTTACCATTTAGAAATAGCATGTGCCGAATACTGAAACAGTTCACATTGCTGCGTCCACTTTCACTACATCATGTTGGCACAACTGCCAGTAGAGCCATTCAACGAACTACTCTCCAAGACGGTCATTTCAAAAGGGATGTCAGGAAGCGCCACATGTTAATCCATATCTGTTATGGCATGATATGGAGACAGAAACTGTGTTGCTATGTGTGTGTGTGTGTGTGGTGTGTGTGTGTGACATTGTGAGAGGTCAGAAGAGGGTCTCAGATTCCCCTGGAACTGGAGTTCTCCTGGAATTGGAGTTACAGACGGTTCTCATCCGCCATGTGGGTGCTGGGGATCAAACCCAGGTCCTCTGCAAGAGCGGTCGGCGCTCTTAACCGCTAGGCCATCCCTCCAGCCCCCACAATATTATTTCTACTAATCCATGAACATGTGAGGTCTTTCTTCCTAATTTCTTTCTTCAAATATTTAAATACTTCATTGTAGAAATCTCCAATATCTTTGGCTAGGTTTATTTCTAATTTTTAAGATTATCGTGAATAGGAGTGTTTCATGATCTCTTTCTTTGAGTGGTTGTTATTAATATGTTGAAAGGCTACTGATTTTTGTAAGTTGATTTTGTATCTTGCCAA
Organism: Rhizomys pruinosus; assembly: GCA_009823505.1. Classification (NCBI taxonomy): domain Eukaryota; kingdom Metazoa; phylum Chordata; class Mammalia; order Rodentia; family Spalacidae; genus Rhizomys; species Rhizomys pruinosus. The sequence continues at coordinate 889,950 of VZQC01007984.1, forward strand.
TTTGCTGAAAATGTTGGTAATTTCTAGAAGGTTTCTGGTAGCATTTTTAGAATATTTTATGTGTAGTGTCATAAAATCTGTAAATAGGGACGATTTGACCTCTTCCTTCTAATTAATAACCCTTTAATTTTCTTCTCTTAGTGTTCTACCTAGAGTTTCAAACACTATAATGAAAAGGGGTGAGGATAGTTGGCAACCTTGTCTTTTTTTCTCATTTTAGTGGGAATGCTTCAAGTGTTTCTCAATTTTGAATGATGTTGCCTGTGGGTTTGTTGGATATGACCTTAATTATGTGGAGATATGTTCGCTTCAGCCCAATTTCCTCTAGAACTTTTATGATGAAGACATGTTGGATTTTCTCAAAGGACTTTTCTGCATCTTTCAAGATAATCATGTGACTTTTGTATTTAATTCAATTTATATGACTAATTTATATATATATATATACATATATATGTATATATATATATATAAACTGCATCTGAAGAATAAATTCTATTTCATTCTGGTGGATGATCTTTTTGATATGTATCTGTTATGCAATTTACAAGTACCTTGTTGAGAGTTTTTGCATCTATGTTCATTAGGAATAATGGCCTATAGTTTTCTTTTTTGTTATATCTTCCTTTCGATGGTATTAGAGCACCACTGGCTTGGAGAAAGGAGTTTGGGAGTTCTCCCTCTGTTTTATCTTTTTGAATAACTTGAGTAGTATTGGCTTAGACCTTCTTTGAAAGTCTGATAAAATTCTACTGTGAACACATCTGAACCAGGGCGTTTTATAGTCAGAAGGATTTGTATTATTGATTCCATGTCTTTATTTTGTTTTCTTTTCAATGTATATTTTTACTGAGTTTTTGTGGATTTCAGACAATACATTTTAATCACATTTAGACATCCCCTAACTTCACCCCCTGCCATAATCTGCCCATAGGATTTCATGAATTGTGCCTTATATGTTAAAGACTATCAAGTCAAGTATATGTATCTAGCTGTCTCTCAGTGTGAGTTCATCCACTGAAGCCTGTTCAACCTGTCTAGCATCACTCCCTTAAAGAAGATTAACTTTCCCTCACCCAGCAGTGATCAGTTCCCAATAGTTCCTCCACCATGGTTAAAGACTTCTATTCATTTCCACAGTTCTATGCTAGTTTTTATCTATTTGAGTTTGCATGGGTCTTATGCATCCTGTCACCATTGCTTTAAATTCATATGAGCAAGGTCCTAGGAGCCTGTAAGTTTCCATTCCCTTATGATCAGGCATCAATGCCCCCTCTTCAGTAATGGTCCCAGAGCCATGAGTGAGTAAAGTTTAGCCAAGGAGTCCTATTCAGAAATATGCACTCTGCAGTGTCTTATTCTCTACAGTTTGGCCCCTTGTGGCCTTCTGTATTCATCACCCTCTGTTGCATGAAGTTTCACTGACGAGAGTTGAGAAATGCATTAGTGTTATCTCTACCACTTGGTATATTATGTTCTGTGAGCCTTAGATGTAAAGGTTCCATTGTTGATGTGTCACTTAAAGCAGGGCATCTCACAGACACTTGTTCTCTGTGTGTGATCAGTTGTAGAACTCTGTACTTGACTCTGTCTGCTGTAACAGAAGCTTCGTGAGGAGTGGTGACTGGTATACCTGTCTGTGAATATAAGGATCCATATTTAGCATACAGTAAGAAATTATGTTTGTTTAGGAATGTCACAGACATAGGATTTTCTCAAGGGTCTATGACCTCTCCAGCTATGTTTATTTGGCTACGTTAATAGTGCTACACAAGAGTTCCCTCCCATGGAGTGACTTTTCAGTCCAATTACATAGGTGTTAATTACCTCCAAGATAAAATTGCTGCTATTACACCAATATAGTTATCTGTGCCTGTCATTGTTGTGGTTACAAGGCTTTAAGCTGGGGTTGGAGCACTGACTGATTTTCTTCCTTAGCAGCTTGCATAGTGTCCTCCATAACCATGAGAGCTTCTCTTTATAAAGGAGGCTTCCAGCCAGGCATGGTCATGCATGCCTTTGATACCAGCACTTGGGAGGCAGAGGCAGGCGGATTTCTCTAAGTTCAAGGTCAGCCTGGTCTACAGAGCAAGCTCCAGGCCAGTTGGAACTAAAGGGAGATCCTGTCTCAAAAAGACCAAAATTAATTAATTATTAATTAATTTATTTAATTGATTAAAAAATAAAAAAGAAAGGAGGCTTCCAGTTTATTTCCAGCTCCATTGCTCCAAGTCCTGTGTCTGAAGTATGTCCAGTCTTAAACAATAGGGTCTTACCTTCAAGTTCTGGGAAATAATAAAGGACTGTGGCAATAACCTTTTTTGGAGTCTCTTGGACTCCCCTAACCAATAACTGAAAGGGAGGTTCCTACTGTCTGGCACTGTGTTCAGTGTCCTTTTTTGTTATGGGCCTGTTTAGGTTGTTGATCTCTTCTTGGTTTAACTTTGGTGTTTCTACTGAGTTTAGAAATTTGTTGATTTCTTTTACATTTTTTTAAATATAGCATAAGTTTTAAAAGCATTTGTATAATATTCTGGATATTTTTGGTGTCTGTTGTAATGTTTCCTCTCTTGTCTCTGACTTGGTTTATTTGGATTTGCTTTTTCTTTCTTTTGGATAGCTGAGCTAAGGGTTGGTCTATCTCATTTCTCTTTTTAAAGAACCAGATCTTAGATTCATTGATTTTTTTTGGTATGGTTTTTCTTGTTTTTAATTCACTGATTTATGCTCTGGTTGTTATTATTTCTTCTCCTTTGCTTAGGTTTAGGTTTGGTTTGTTCATCTTGGTATTCCAGATTCTTGCACTGTATCATTGAGTCATTTATTTGTGCTTTCTGATTTTTTTTTACATAGGCACTTAGAGCTATAAACTTACCTCTTATGAGTGTTATTAATATGTTCAAGAGGTTCCATTGTGTTGTGCCTTCCTGCTTATTTAGCTTCCGCAATATTTTATTGTTTTCTTGATTTCTTCTTTGGCCCATTTGTTATTTAGGAGTATGTTGTTTAATCTCCATGAGTTGATTTAGTTATTAGAGCTTCCGTTGCTGTTGATTTTAAGCTTTATTGTATTATGTTCCCATAGAATATGTGAAATTATTTCATTTTTTTATATGTGTTGAGATTTCTTTAGTGCCCCTGTATATTGCATATTTTAGAGAAAATTCCAGGGCTGTTGCATAGAGTGTATATACTTCAGTGCTCAGGTGTAATATTCTGTAGATGTCTGCTAGGTCCATTTGATGTATTATATTCTTTAATTTAAATGTTTCTCTGTTTATTCTTTGTCCAGATGACCTGTCTATTAGGGAAACTGAAGTCATTAATACTAAAGTGGGGTTTATCAGTGTGTCAAAGTCCAATAATACTCTTTTTATGAAGTTAGGTGCACCAGAGTTTGTATATTTATGTTCATAACTGTAATGTCTTCTTGGTCAATTTTTCCCTTGATCAGAATGAAGTGACCCTCTTTATCTCTTCTGTTAATTTTAGTTTGAAGTCCATAACAATGCCTACTTTTATTCACATCCTTTCACCCTAAGCTGGTCCCTGTCCTTGAAGGTAAGATGAGTTTCTTGAAGACAACAAATACAAGGATTTTGTTTTTTAATCCACTCAACTAGTCTGTGCCTTTTGATTGGGGACTTGAGGCCATTGGTATTTAAAGTTATTATTAAAAGACATGTATTGGTCACTGTCATTTTCTGTTTATGTTCTTAATCCTGTTTTGTGTTTCTGTAATTATACCTCCATTCCTTTTCTTTCTTGTAACATTTTGCGTACAGTCATTCCTTTCTTCAGTGCTTTATATTGCTTTGAGTATTCTCTGTATCAGGTTTGGTGGACATAAACTCTTTTAGCCTACTTGTATCATGGAAGATGTTTCTTTGCCCTTCAACAAATAGACAGTTCTCCTGGGTAAAATAGTCTGGATTGGCAACTATGGTCATTTAGAACTTGGAATACATTGATCAAGGTTCTTCTGCCTTTTATAGTTTGCATAGAAAAGTCATCTATAATTCTGGGGTGTATGATAGGTAATTTGTTTTTTAATCTTAAAGTTTTCAGTATCTTCTTTGTTCTGTCAATTTAATGCTTTTACTATGATATGGTATGGGAAATTGCTGTCCTAGTGCTTTCTAATTGGTGTTCTATATACTTCTTGTGTCTATATAGGTATGACCTGAGATTCTTCTCCTTCTTCTATGCCAATAATATATAGATTTTGACTTTCATGGTCTCTCACAGTTCTTGAATATTCCATTCCTAAATTTTTAAAGTATTTCTTGTTCTTTGCTTGAGTGGTCCAATCCTCCAGCTGAAAGATGGTGACCAAGTCTGGTTTGTTAATTCTTTTTTTTGTGTGTGCTTTTATTGATGTTTTGTGTACTTCAGACATCATTTTTCAATACAGTTCAGGTATATTCCCCTTTCCCTTCCCCCCACCCCACCCCAGATCATGCATTATGCCATAACTGTCCTGCATCTTTCTCTCAATCTTTTTTTTTGAACTTTCAGAAATGATAAGATTGCCATTCAATTTCTTATAAAAAATAGAGAGAAAAATATCAGTGTTTACAAAGACCTTACAAATTTGTTGTGAAATGAGGTAACATTTGAAAAATGCCCAGCATATTGTCTGTTTAATGCAATGGAGATAAACAACACACATTCAATTCATACTTGTTCATTTCTGATTTTTTTAATTGGGATGGAGGAATTGAACTCTGAAGAACCATACAAAACTTGAGATAGTGGGATCATATATAACAAATATATCCCTTCAATTCATTACTTATAAACTGACAAAACTGATGGAAGGTTTAAGTGAAAATAATTTAAACAAAAAAAATTACAAAACTGCTTGGTTTAGAGTTGCTAAATATATGAAATTAAGTTAGACAATTCCATTCAATCAAAATATTTCCTTGGTATGAACTCAGCTAATTTTTTTTTTTTGGTCTTTTCGAGACAGGGTCTCCCTGTAGCCCCAGCTGCCCTGGAACTCACTCTGTAGACCAAGCTGGCCTTGAACTTACAAAGATCTGCCTGCTTCTGCCTCCTGAGTGCTAGGATTAAAGGCATGTGCTAATACGCCCGGCGAACTCAGCTAATTTTTTTTTTGTTTATTTTTAAGGGATTCTACAATATAATAACACAGTTGTTTTCAGATAACATTGATGTTACTCAGTTTGCTGTACAATTAGGTAATTGGTGCATTTTGCAAGTATCTATGTCCAAATTTTGAACAACCCAAGGTTCCCATAGTCCAGTTGGTGATGCTTGTATGCACAGGCATGTTGATCAATTAGGAGTCCAGTCTATATTGCTGTAGTCTCATGATTCACCCCTATCTCTCCACAGCCCTTACATTCTACCACGCCTCCTCTTCTGCAATTTGTTCCCTATCCTTTGGGAAAGGGGCACAGGTGGGTGAGAAGAAAACAGTCTACTTTCTTTAGAGTTGTCATTATGTACTCTAATCTGTTCAGGCTGTTTCCCTTCATTGGTTGACAGCTTATGCAGTGATACCTTTTTAGTCATACTAAGAAAGCACAAGCAATTGGATGTACAGGCATTTAAGCAGTACTAATTATTATGGCAAGCTAAACTGTGAGCATAGACACAGACGCTTGGATGGTATGCTAATCCACAAACTGTGGTTTCTCTATAAAGAATGACAAGTTCTTATTGTGGCTTATAACATCTCTGTGGTGGTTTGAATGAGTGTCCCCCATAGGCTGTAAGTATTCAGACATTTGTCTCCAGTTGGAGGCACTGTTTTTGGAGGTCTTAGAAGGTGTGGCTGTGCTGGAGGAAGTGCGTTGGGGGCAGGCTTAGTGAGTTTTAACAAGCCTCGTGGTCTACAGTTGCTCCCTCTTCTTCCTGTGCTCTTTGCGAGATGTTACCCTCGGTTTGCTGCTCCAGTCTCCAGCCGCCATGTCTCCTGCCACAATGGACTCTAATTCCCTGGAACTGTCAATCGTAAGCTCAAATAAACTCTTCCTTTTATAAGTTCCTTGGTCATGGTGTTTTATCACAGCAACAGAAAAGTGACTAATACAGTCTCCTAACCACTAGAGGACATAAGCTTGTGGCATCCACTGTGAGTTATTCCTCCAAGGAGAGAGCTAGTAGCCAATTAGATTTGGGATATATATAGACACATGGCTGCCACTGTTGCACAGTATCTCCAGGCAGTTGAGGTGTAGCTGATACTGACAGAGGAGTCTTGGGCTGACCCATCTGAACATTAAAGAAAGCAGAACCTCAGACTGCCTGAGTCACAGACACTGAGAATCTCTCTGAATACTATTGGGGTTAATTGTTTTTAATGGGCCCTAATGAAGTTTACCTTCCAGATACTGAGAAACCTTTCTACCTCTCCCTTTTATAGGAAAAAGAAAAACATGATGGTACTGAAATCATTCTATAACTGTAAATTAGAGCCAACTGTTATAGTGGTAATTTCTCATAAAATAGGTATAACTACCCTTTTTTAATTGACTGATAGGCATAGGAACTGTGAAAGGATAATTCTCTACCTAGAGCCAAATTCAATAGTAAAGTTTTATAAACTGTGTAATTAAGCAAAATATATTAGTACAGGAAAGCTCTGACATCAGCAATGAATTATTCTGCCTAGGAGATGTTGGCTAGGGGATTCAAAACCCCCCAAAATTATAAAGGCCTTTTGCCTATAAGTAGGATATATGCAAGGAGGAAGGCAGTAAGTCCCTGTTGTCGAAGACCTGGTGTGAGCATGAAAATATGTTATGAGACTTGTCCTAGTTTGTCTTCCATTGCTGTGACAAAACACTCTGACTGACACCAACTTGGGGAGGAAAGGGTTTATTCAGCTCACATCTCCTGGGTCACAGTTCATCACTTAGGGAGCCCAAGGCAGGAACTCAGTGCAGGAAACTGGAGGCAGGAGATAAGCACAGGCCATGGAGGAATGCTGTTCACTGGCTTGCTCCCCTGGCTCATACCCAGCCTGCCTTCTTATATGGTACACAACAATCTGCCCAGGGTGGCACCACTCATTGTGGGCTGGGCCTGCCCACATTGCCAGACAATAAAGACAATACTCCACAGATGTGGCCAGAGGCCAATCCAATGGAGTCAATTCCCCAATTGAGGTTCCCTCAACCCAGGTGTGTCAAGTTGACACTAAAGCTATCCAGCACAAGAAGTCACTTGCTAACACACAACTGGCCTCTGAAATGCCAGAGAGCATTACCAAAGGCCACTAAGGCAATACAGCAAAATATTGGTCTCCCTGAGACAAGCAAGTCTCTCAAACTTTTTTTATGCTTAAGAATTCATATTTTCCTCCATTAATTTTATATTACTCTAAAATATGGATACATACTCTCCACCTATATATAGTAATTACAGAGTCTGAAAATAAGTGGTGGGTGGATTCTAGAGCCCATTGAGAAATTCACATTATAACAACATAGTTGCTTTCAGATAAACAGAAATACAACAATAATGTTGTTCAGCTTGCCTTTCATCTGGGGATTTGATGTTAGCATCCACAAATGAGAGAAACCATTTGCCCTTTGTTTTTCTGGGACTGTGTTACTTCACTTAGCATAATGGCTTCCAGCTTCATTCATTTACCTGCAAAGTTCATAATGCCATTCTTCTTTACCAACAATTAGTACTCCACTGTGTAGATGTACCACATTTTTGTCATCCACTCGTCTATTGAGGGGGATTTGGGTTGGTTCCAGCTCTTCGCTATTGTGAAGAGAGCTGCAATAAACATGGATGTGCATGTATCTTTGTGGTAGGTTGAGTCTTTGGGGTATATACCCAGGAGTGGTATGACTGAGTCAGGTGGTAGGCTCAGTCTGAGTCTTTTAAGGGTTCTCCATGCTGCTTTCCATAGTGGTTATAAAAGTTTACATTCCTACCAGCAGTGGATGGGTGTTACCCTTTCCCCACAACCTCTCCAGCATTTGGTGTCTTTTGTTTTCTTGATCTTGGCCAGTCTTATTGGAGTGATATGATACCTTAGAGTAGTTTTAATTTGCATTTTATTAATTATTACTTACTTTTTAAGATGTTCCTCAACCATCTTTAATTCCTCACTGGCGAAGTCTCTGTTCAGCTCTTTACTCCATCTTTTGAGTAGGTCATTTGTCTTCTTCTTTGTTTTTTGAGTAGTTTATATATTCTTGACATTAATGCTCTGCCAGATGTATCACTGGTAAATATTTCCTCCCACTCTGTGGGTTTTCTCTTCACCTCCTTGATTGTTTCTTTCACTGTACAGAAACTTTTGAGTTTTATGTGGTCCCGTTTGTCAACTCTTGACCTGACTTCCTGTGTGGCTGCTGTCTGATTTGGAAAGTCTTTTCCTATGCCTATGTCTTGCAGGTTGTTGCCAAATTTTTCTTCTATCATCTTCAGGGTTTAGGGCTTCAGGTTGAGATCTTTGCTCCACTTGGAGTTTATTTTTGTACAGGGTGAGAGGTAGGGGTTTAATTCTTAAAGGAATTTTTCAAATAATCTGATTTTGTTCTCTTTCAAATGTCTTATCAATCTTAGCATTGCTGTGATAGACAAAATAATCTTAACTACTCCATCTTTTATTGTCTAATATCATATAAAATTACTTTTTCAATTTTTAAAGGACTTTAATAATTCACACATTAAACTATCTCCAAAGTTCTTTAATAAACTTCCTTATTTATATATGACTCTTGAATTACTACAGTTTTCTGTATTTTATCTACCAATATTCTTTAATTTTGCATACTACTTTAAATGACAAGAACTACTTGACATTTAATATTATAATTCAGTGTACTCTAAGCTTTTAAATGAACAATTATTCAATTAAATGTAATTCTACTGTTTGATGCATCCTAATTAATTTCTTTAGTTTTTCCATTAGGTGACATTTCTTTCAAATCTCTGTTATGGGCTTTTCAGTAACTTTATATTTCAATGTCATTATGATTTTCTTCATTTTTATATACTCATGGATACTTTGGTTACTATTTGGAGTAATCTACAAGACTTGCTAAATGGCCCCACATTTTATTCTTAATTGCTAAAGTAAAATGAATTGTGTTTGATCTATTATCTTGAAGGATTTGATGTTGGTTTGATGGGTCACATGGTGTGGTCATTGTTACTGGTTTCCAGATGAGATTTGATATTTCTCTTCTTGTTGTGTAGCTCCACTTTATCAGTGATGCATTTTGAGAGCCCAGTGTGTACACTTTTGATATGACAGTGCATTTCTGGTAGGTTTATCTATACTACACAATATCTTTCTTCTTTATACAAAATTCATTGTTCTGAAGTCTATTTTATCAGATATTAATGCAGCTATTTCTTCTATAATAAAATTAATGTTAGATTTATCCCTCATATCCTTATTTTCAACCAAACTAACTCAATGAATTTGAACTGAGTATCCTATAAGCAATATATTATTGGGATTTTTTTCATTAGCCAATTTGAGTCACTTGGTTAATCTGTTTAGACATTGGCCTATAAGGTGCCATATTACCCGTTTTCTGGTTATTTTACTTCTCTTTTTTTATCTATTTCTCCTTTCTTGTCTTCTTTGTAGATACATTTTAGGAGTCCCTCTTGATTTATTTAAGGTACTTTGGAGTATCTCTGTATACTTTTCAAAGTAGTTGCTTTGGGCATTATAATGTACATGTATGGCTTACATATTACGCATCTCAACATTTTATAACTGTAAGTGAAGTATGGAAGTTAATTTCTTATTAGATCCCTTTACTTTTCTCACTTTCAAATATAAATGTTTTGAGTATCAGACGGAATTATAATTTCCTTCACTCTTTCAGTATAATTTATAAAATCAATGACAGAGTATGTCTATGATGCATAATACTTCTTTCCTGTTGATCTTTCTTCTTGATATTATTGAGTTCTTTCATATTTCCTTTTTATCTGAAGTACTTGCTTTGGCAGTCTTCAAAGGTTAAGTGTACTAGCAAGAATATTCTTTTAGTTTTCCTTAATAGGAATTGAAAAATAATTTCTCTGGATAGATAGTATGAAATTAAAAATTGATTCTGTTAGTATAAAATTTGTATCTTTTGTTATAGACTAAAACATTCTAGATTTAGTTTTGTTTCATTTTACTGTTATTTTGTTTGTTCTTACTGTTTTTCAAATTGAGTGATTTCTACTAATCTGCTCTGAAGTTCACTGATTCTGTTCTCCACTGTCTCTACTGTACTATAGAATCTATCTAGCAATACCTTTTACCTATAGAAGTTTTCTAGAAGTTATTTAGCTTCTATTTAGTTTTCCTTGTAATTAGTTTTGGATGGGCCTGATATCAAATGATTTCTTTTATATGTCACAGAAGAAAACATTATACCTGGGGTGTCTTTTTTTACTAAGTTGAAGGATAGAGAACAATGGATCTGGCTTGACTTCTTTTGTTGGGTGGAATGAGCATAAGACTCCTCATGTTAGTTGTCTAATCTTGAGTTACTAAATTAACTTGACTTCATTCACACCACATTTTATATCATAATGTTCCTTAGCCCCTCTTATGATATTTCCAGATATTTTGTTTGTACTTAGAGAAGAGCAGTGGGGAGATGTGTGTATGCCATCTCTGATAGACTGTTAGTCTCCTTCATTTGCTCTTGATCAGGACATTAATTGCCATTAACATGGTACCCCAAATAATCAACCCTCGAGATACCTGAAGCTAGTGATTTTAAATATATTCAGTTAAAAGTTTTTGATATTTGTGTGTGAGAGATGGAGGGTGGGACCTTCACATGTGAAGGTCAAATGTTGACCTTGGGTTAGTCCTAGCTTTCCAGCTTGTTTGAAACAGGGTTCTTGTCATTTTGCCATGTTAGCTGTCCTGCAAGCTTTAGGGATTTTCCTTTTTCTCTCTCTCATCTTCTTGCCATAAAAAAACTAGGATTGTTTGAGGATTGAAGCTCTGCTTTGTTTCGCATGCTTTTACCTACTGAGTCCTCTCCCCAGCCATGAAATTGTGTTGCTTCTGTTTTTCCTCTGTTTTAAATGGTTAGTATAATTCCTAGAAAATTATAGTAATGAGTAATTATTCTTTGAATGAATGAATGGATGAATGAATTAGCAGGAAGAAATTTCATTTCAAGTCTTCTCATATGCTCATATTATCATTCCTCTATTTCAGGTTAGATTCAATGTCAAAAGTCTCAAAAATCACATTTGTATGTGTGGAATGGTTGCTTGATTAAATAAGTTCTCAAATTTTCCTTCTGTGGGAATAAAAACCAAGAGTTAATTTATGTCAGACTGAGTTGTTTCTTGCTTATTCACTATAGCTATTGATTTTAGCGTGGGGATTAGCATAGTTGCTTTCTTCCTGCCACGTCTGTGTCTGTGTTCTTACCTAGAAAGTGGTCACTCCCTTTACTCACCAAGAAGCTTAAAAATTAACTACCATATTTTTCCCAGAGAAAGCAGAAATAGGGAATGCTAAGTTCTTGGCCTTTGTCCATGGCTGGGAAGGATGAGTTTGAATTCTATGGGGCTTCAGGTCTATTACCATCAAAGTGAAAGTATAAAGGGAGTCAAGAGGTAAAACTTAACATGTGAATGGGATTACTTGTGGCCTTTTCATATTAAGTTTCTCCTAGTCTATGAATAGTGGGTGATTTCAAATAGATACTTTGATTTTTCTATACAAATTGCAAAACTACATTTGTTAAGGAGGAAATCAACTTTGATCAGAATAATTTTACCTTTTTTCCAAAAAGTTGTTCTTTTTCTTGTGTAATGCTAAGTATAATTAGAGATTTGGATTGCTCAGTGCTGAATCATAATCACTCACATGTAAGACACATATTACAGATTAGTGAGAAGTGCATTACTAATGATGAGGTACCAAAATCATGACTCATTCACTCAGTGGAAGACTGTGGGCTCAGCGGGCTCTGATGTCATGGTGCAGTTAGCTTGCCTTATTTGAAAAACACCCCTGCAACTTGAAATGGGTAGGGCTGCTGAGATTGGTTGATTTATCAACTTTCCCAAGGAAAGAGCCAAGGCAAATCATGATAAGGGACATTGCAAGGCAGAGTGTGTGTATGGGGGGGCATAGGGGTTCAATTGCAAGAAGGTGTGGGACAATATTCTTCCATGTTCTAGGGTGGTGGATGCACTGGGCTATTCTTGAAGATATGCTGGACTAGGAAAAAAGAAAGCTAAGGACAGGGAAGTGAGTGCTTGTTATCCTCTGAAGAGTATCGCTTTTTGATGTAGCCAGAGACACCTTTTTCTGGTCCCATTTTGTACTTTTTGTCACTCCCTCCCTCCCTTTGGGGTTTTCTCCCTTATTTTGACTTTTTATGGTTCATGCAATTCTATTATCTTATTCCCATAAGGTTCAGTGACATTGAAATTAAAGTCAAGCCAGGTGTGGTGGTGCACACCTATAATCCCAGGACTCAGGAGGCAGAGGCAGGCAGATCTCTATGAATTCAAGGCCAGCCTGGTCTACAGAGGGAGTTCCAAGACAGCTGGGACTACAGGGAGATTCTCTTTCAAAAAGACAAAAAAAAAAGTAAAGTCAAATTAATCCTTGTGTATGTTTTACCTGAGTTTGATAATTGATGTCTGCAGGACAGTTTTCTGACTGATAAGGATTTTGTATGCTACCATTGCCCCACATATTCATGCCAAGACTTCAGCCACTGAAGGTCATGTTGAAATCATTATCAAACCTTTCCACCCATGTCTCTTAGTGATGAGGAACCTGACTGGTGAAAAGAGAACTAAGTTTGAAAACAATTCCAGGCCTGGGTAGGCACTCATCTGGGATTGGAATTTACCAACTCAGCAGTCTTGTTTGTTCTTCAAATTCTATACCTTGGGCTCTCTATGGATTCCTAGTCCATCTAAAATGCCTGTGGTCTGTCCCTTGGTAGGGTATCACTGAAGTTGGGGGAAACAGCTTTAAATCTAGTAGAAACTTTGGGGAGACCAGAGGGGAAACAGCTTTAAATCTAGTAGAAACTTTATGGAGACCAGGAACCTGGGGCAAAGATTGAATGACGTGTGGGAAAGGGGAGAAGCAGCAAGTGCCATGCCAAAACTAACCTGGAGCAATCTCTGTACATATCGGGCATGATAATTATTATTTGCTTCATTTAACAGGTCTTTGCACTTGATCTGCATCATCCAGCTCCAACAGTAGGCGATCTAACTTGGAGCATGTGTTTAAAGGAGCAAAATGAAATGATAAAAACATAAGTAAAAAGAAGTTAAAGGTTCTTTCTTCCAAGCCTGATAAACTGAATCTATCCCTGGGACCCACATGGGAGAAGAAAACACCCTCTTCTCTGAAGTTGTCCTCCTACCTCTACAAGCACACAAAAAATTTAATAAATTTGATAAAAACTTTTTAAGAAGAGAAAAGAAACTGACAAAATTTCATTTCTGCAGTTATTTCTGCCTAGCAAATTCTCCTTCTTGATTATGACGCAGAGTACACAGGACTGAGTGACTAATTCTTAAATCAACAGATCCTGTTATCTTTGATGGGTGATGACTCATTTTTGTTCAAAGATAGATTTTGTTCAAAGAGAGTACTTTCACTGACAAAGGTTAGAACATATTAATGTGCCTTTTTATTTGTATCTCCCTGTCTTAGTTGCTAATGGCAGAAGAGCAAGGAAAAAACATTTTATATTTTGCACTATATAACATGACCTTTTCAAAGCTTTATAACAAAAATTTTTTAATGTATATTCCTACATTATTTTGATTATATATGTACATTTGGAGAAAGAGAGTGATTAAATTTTCAGTTAGCCCATTTTCCCTGTCTAATATGATGCTTCGTTGGATATACAGGAATTTAAATAGTTTAACAGCCAGTTTCTTGGAAACATGAAATGAGAGTTTAATCAACTCTTTTCTCAGTGGCAGCACAAGTGTTTAATTCCCAAATGTCCTGGATGCAGATAGAGGTCCATCATCTCTCCTGTTGATTTAAATTTTAAGTCTGTCATGCTGTTGGCTTTCCTACGGCAGTGTAAACTTTAGGCAGCACATGACTCTGCTTTCTCATTTTCACCAAAATCTCCACTTTTCCCATTATTTCCTCCTCCCACAGACTTCTGTTTTAAAAGATTTTTGAAGCCAGTCACCATGGTGTCTGCCTTTCATCCCAGCACTCTGGAGGATTTCTGTAAGATCAAGGCAAATCTGGGAGGGCCTACATAATGAGTTACAGCTCACTGGATGGGGCTACATAGTGAGAACCTGTTTCTAAAACAAAAACAAATCAAACAAGCAAGCAAACAAGCAAGCAAACAAACAAAACAAAAAAGAGCTTTTGAGTACAGCCAGCCATATTGGCTAGCAATAACTTGTGTTATCTTATAGTTGATAAACATAAAGCTTTTCTTGTACCTTTTAAATTACAGAAAATAACTTACAAGCACATGCTGATTTCTGTTGGGCAAGTCAAGGGATGCAGGGACTTCCTGCATGAAATATTTAGATCACAAGTATTTCCTCAGCAAAAATAACTATCTCATAAGAAGCATGTTTAAGTCAAGGTTTAAATAAAACTAAGTATAAATGGAAAGGAATCACTGGCAGAGAAATAATTTTTGCAAATATCCAGATAACTGGACAAATAATGTTACTGAATGGCATGTATTTCGGATTTAATTTTATAAATTTTTAAAGAATTAGTTTTATTTTATGTAAATGAATGTTTGGCCTGTATGTAAGTGCACCTGTGTTATTCAGTACCCAAAGAGGCCAGAAGAGGGCATCTGATTGGATCCCCTAGAACTAGAGTTACAGATGATTGTTAGCCACCACGTGGATGCTGGGATTCAAATATGGGTCCTCTGTAAGAGCAGCAGGTGCTCTTAACTGCTGAACCATCTCTTGAGCCCCTAATTTTCTGAAATTGTATAAAGAGATAAGTAAGGTAAGAAAAAAAAATTCCAGAGAACACTGAATATTTATTCTCAACATTGTTATTTTCTCCAGTGTTTTCTTTTTATCTAGTCAACTCTTCTAACTTCCATGGGACTTCTCTGGTGCAAAGATTGTCTCCTTATTTCAAGATGATCAGATGTCATTCTGAACAGCCCATATTTCTTGTTCTTTCAGTTATGAAGACTGTATTTATTTATACTCTATCATAATTTAAGGAGATTCTGCAGTTTATATCTTTATCCCTTCATTACATTTCCATAGTGTCTCTGTGGGTTTCCAGATTTTTCCTTTATACTCTTGGAGTCTGTTATATGACCTTTCCTGAGAGAAATAAACAAACATCTATTCATTTCAGGCAGGTCACTAACAATAGATCAAAGAAATAATCAAACCAAGTTTATTTTACTAAACCACTGAGTTTACTGGGGCCACTTACAGGTGCATAGTGAGGGGTTATTTACAGGAACATAAAGGACTCAAAAGTAACTGTATCACCCAGAAGTCAATATCAGCTCTATCAGGCTGATAGCTCATGGAAGCTGCATCTTTATATACCACTTGAAGGCAGCTCAGCTTGTCTAATGATCTCTCCCCAGAAAATGCTACTTTTTGCATAACCCTGGGGAGGGAGTCTTGTGATTCTTGTAAGTTTCAGGAACTTCCTAAGACTTATGAACCTTGTTAGTCTCCCTTACTTCTTAACTCTTAATGATCATCCTCCCACCCTCCAGAAGGAAGTGTTTTAATTCACAAGAAATAGCCATACAAGTCCCCAATACAGTGCATTATATATATANACCCTCCTCTAGTCTACTTTAGTATTTATTACAATATTTTAGACTAATTTACAGTTAAATTATTTTCATTTCTTACATATCTCAAGTGTCCGACTCAATTTTCTAACTACATATTAGCTGATTATATACATACATACATACATATATATATATATATATATATATATATACATATATATAAAATCATCCATCCCAAAGGTGCTCGCTTGGTCGAAGAGGACGACTTTCCCTGATAGAGGGATAGAGGAGGACTGTCTTCAGTCAAGGGTGTACGAGTAGCTGTGCTCCCCTGCTAAAACCTCCAAACAAGTTCTCAAATAGTAAATTTGATTCTAAAACCACTACTATAGGGATGATTTTTATTAATGGACATAATATGGACTAGGGAATGTTCTTGTCAACCACAGTTTGGTGCTCCACCCAAAAAGATAATGAATGAATATGGGCATGCTTGGGAATTAACATATCAAAGCAGCACACACATTCATTGGACACAGCAGAGGTTGGGAAGCAGGCATGACCTTAGATGAATAAGAACTGGAGATGAAGTTTAGAGTGGAGCTGAAATTGAATTTGAACTTCCCCAATGAAGCTAGAGAAACCATTTTGAATAACTTATGGGTGTGGTCTGTGCAGGGACACAGTGGGAGAAACAAGGTTCCAGAGACAGTTCCAATTCACAGGCTGAGGACACAGAATGCTCCCACTGCACAGGTTGAGGGGACACAAAAGAGCCATCTGAACACTTCTGGGAAATGGATGGTTCAAAAAGATAGCTTGGGAAACAAGTATCCTCCAAATTCAGGCACACTCTTGAAGACTTAAGAATCAGTGTATTTGTTCAGGTGATTCTGATGTTGGCTTAATAATAAATTTCACACATATCATCATACCTGTTCCCACAATGTAACAAATCATAAAAAATTAACAAATTTTTGGTCTTTTTTTTGAGACAGGGTCTCCCTGTAGCCCCAATGTCCTGGAACTTGCTCTGTAGACCAGGCTGACCTTGAACTCACAAGGATCTGCCTGCCTCTGCCTCCCAAGTGCTAGGATTAAAGGTGTGTGCCAACCATGCCCGGCAAAATTAACAGGTTTTAATCAATTGAAAATCTGTATCTATTAATAGTCTTTAAAATCGTTTCATACAGCCCTAATGCTCTCATTATATATCAATATTATTTGTTCTTTGATTATTTTTATTATAATCCTTTAATTTAAAGCTGCTAATTTAATCTGACTAGGAAGAAAGAAATAGCAAAGGAGAAACTACCTCCTTTTCAAAAGTAAACTGTGGTTGTCGCGCGCAGCAGTCTCGCCGGCAAGAACTTCATGCGGACAACAGGATTCTTCTGCAGCAAACTTTATTGTGTACAGCTCTCTTGTGAGGACCCCGAAATGGGGAAGAGGCACTGCTTATATAGCAGTCCAGAGGGTTTGTGCATGCTCTGGATAGGTGCGCTGACTCGATGCCTCATTTGCATGTTAAAGGCGCGAATTTAGAGAGCAGTAGTCATGCGCAGTTTTGCCCTAGTGCGGAAGAAGTGGCTACATGCGGAAAAGGTGGCTAGTTGTTGTTCTCTAGCCATCTCAGGAAGTCGGCGCCATCTTTAATGTGCGATGTAGAGCCACACTGTTAGCAGTGTGACAGGCTGCCAACAGTTCCCCCTTTTCTATTATATGGCTGGGAGAATGTCTGTCTTAGGTTGCCACTGCAGAGGTATACCTTACCCGTCATTGGGATAACAAACAGCTCGTCAACTGGTTAGGGTCCATAGCGTCCCATGAACCCCCACCNGAGAAAAGCATATCTCTCAGAACTAACATTAAAAAATACTTCCTGAGCGCAGTTCTGAATCCTCTTCGAAAGCGAAGGTTCCTCTCGGCGCCAGCGATGGCAAATTCCCAGGCCCGGGTCTTCGGCACCACTTGTCGCGCGCAGCAGTCTCGCCGGCAAGAACGTCACGCGGACAACAGGATTCTTCTGCAGCAAACTTTATTGTGTACAGCTCTCTTGTGAGAAGGACCCCGAAATGGGGAAGAGGCACTGCTTATATAGCAGTCCAGAGGGTTCGTGCATGCTCTGGATAGGTGCACTGACTCGATGCCTCATTTGCATGTTAAAGGCGCAAATTTAGAGAGGAGTAGTCATGCGCAGTTTTGCCCTAGTGCGGAAGAAGTGGCTACATGCGGAAAAGGTGGCTAGTTGTTGTTCTCTAGCCATCTCAGGAAGTCTGCGCCATCTTTAAGGCACGATGTAGAGCCACACTGTTAGCAGTGTGACAGGCTGCCAACATGTGGTAGTATTTTCAATTGCTAAAATAGTCACACTTTCAACCTCTAGATAAAAAAGTGCATATACAGAAAATGTTAAAAGCCTTTGAAGAAACATGTGATAAATAGTTACTGTGTTTAATAATGCATGTGAGGTAGTTTCTTAATTAGTCCATAGGAAGTGTCTGGTAAATTTGAAAATTATATGACATCATAAAATTGACTTGTCTTTGAATAGCATGTCAGCCTTTTCTTGGAAATGTCCTTGATACTTTAATTTTAACCCAAAAGTAGTAAAGCTGAAAAAATGATTAGCCCTTGGGACACACACCACCTACATATTCTAAGATCAACCATTTATTTGCCTGTTACTTATTTTGAGGAGACAAGTTTGAAGTAAAGGTGTTTTTTTAACATTCATATTTTTTTTATTTTGACCATCTTTGAAAAACATTTCTCAGACTCTTTCTAGAGTTACATAGACTTTTGATTATATCCATTTGGCAAACCAAGAGAAAACAAAATTATTTTCTTCCATATTATTAGCTTCAGAGGACAGATTTGGGGGTCAATAAACTGATTGAGAGTAAGAAGGAGCAGATGGGCAACATGCAGATAGAAAATTTGACATGATTGCATTTTATTTTCAAGCATATTCTTGTTATAATTAGTGTCTCATCATTAAATAAGGCTCAGTATTTCTGCTTTGTAAATGCATGTTTAAGATGAAAATATAATTTTCTATAGTTGCTTTATACAGCATATCCAGAAAATACTATCAATTTTTATTTTTTTAGAAAAAAGGAACTATTAGATATAGGAGGAAATTCTTCCTCTGTTTTTATCTTTGTATCTTTGAGGACAATATTTATAAAGGAAGAAATAAAGTTCAATGGCTACTTTGGGCAGTATTTGGTAAGCAATGGGACAGAAGCTATATGAAGAACAAAATTATAGTAATATGGTTAAGGTTATCTTTTTTAATTTTTTTTAAATTTATTTTGTATGTGTATGAATGTACTGTCTGCATGCAGGTCTGTGCACCCGTGTCGTGCAATGCTGCGGTGGTCAGAAGAGGGCGTCGGATTCCCCTGGAACTGGAGTTCTCCTGGAATTGGAGTTACAGACGGTTCTCAGCTGCTATGTGGGTGCTGGGGATGGAACCCGGGTCCTCTGCAAGAGCAATTGATGCTATTAACTGCTAGGCCATCTCTCCAGCCCCGGTTAAGGTTATCTTAATAGGAAAATACAGGGAAGTTTTCCAGAAACATCCCAAAGAGTAAATTATATTCCTTTGAATAGTTTCACAACACAGGGAACAAACCATCATCAAGATTGCCTTAAGAATTTTGCTCCCTGGATGTACATTTCCCAGATTACCAAGACACCATCTTTTCACAGTCACTGTCCACGTGAGTTCCCTCCACTTCTCTCTCTAGTCCTATTCTTTGCCTGTTTTTCTCTTGGGTTTTTCAAAGCTGTTTCTTAACAATGTGTAGGAGAGTTCTCTGCAGAACCAAGTGTGTTAAGTGTTTATCCCGTAGACATACACTGTGTGGTGAGAGAGTTAATTACATTGCTAGGCTTGTAATGGATTAGAATGTGTGAATGTTACCACCAGCCATTCATGAGACAATAGTGATGCCCCTCAACCAATGAGTGGATAGAGAAAATGTGGTATATCTACACAATGGAGTTCTATGAAGCAGTAAAAAAAAAAGATGACATAATGAAATTTGCAGGTAAATGGATGGAACTAGAAGATTTTATGTTAAGTGAAGTAACACAGTCCCAGAAAAACAAAAGACGAATGGTATCCCTCTTCTGTGGATGCTAGTACCAAGTTCCTAGTTGTAAGGCAAACTGAACAACATTAGTGTTATAATCCTCATGATCTGAAAACAACTGTGCTCTTATATTGTATATTGTGAATCCCTAGAGAGGGTTGAGAACTAACCTACCATTTATTTTGAGACTTTGGATTTTCAGTATATGATGGTGGGTATGTATGCATCGTTTAGAGTAATATAAAATTAAAATGAAAAAAAAAGTGAATCAAGAAATATATGGAAATAACATACACTTTGTTTACAAAAGGTAAAATTTTAATATAGGTGCAATGTATCAGGCTGGTGTAACTTAGCCTTTTTGGGTGCCTAACTGACCATACTTAACGCCCATACCAATTTAGCTGAGGGAACTAAGGGATAACTTTGTTCCTTGCCCTCAGAGGTCAACCAAGTCTTAGGGGACTATGCATGGGGGAATCTCTTGAAATATCCTACAGGGGCTGGAGAGATGGCTCAGTGGTTAAGAGCACCAACTGCTTTTGCAGAGGACCTGGGATCGATTCCCTTCCCAGCACCCACATGGCGGCTAAGAACTGTCTTTAGCTCCAGTTCCAGGGGAATCCAACACCCTGTTCTGACCTCTGCAGCATTACACGACACGGATGCACCAACCTACATACAGACAGTACACTTATACACATAAAAAATAATAAATAAATGAAAGAAAGAAAGAAAGAAAGAAAGAAAGAAAGAAAGGAAGAAAGAAAGAAATATCCTGCAAATGTGGGTCATCAGTCTTCCTGTTTAGGGAGATCTTGGAGATCCACTAATGGGACTTCAGCCAGTGTCCAGTCTATACAGAGGAAAGTCTGCTTATGCTTCAAGAAAGGAAGCCTGGTCTGGCAAGGCCTGATTTTGTCCTTGAGTAGATGGAACAGGTAAATGAAAAAGCTGAAAGGAACCAGGGATCCTACCCTCCCCCCCAAGAAAAAAACCTTGAGAGACCCTGAGGACCAGATCCTCAACTGACCTTAAGAAAACAAAAACCTTGGTTAATCTGGGCTAACTGTGTGGCCTTAAGCATCCAAAAGGAAAGAAAAACCAGAAATAAATAATCAGTAAGGCCTGAGAAACTGTACTTCAGATATAAAACTTGAGATTTTAGTAAAAAGACAAAAAGACAAAAAGAGAGAGCACTGTTTGGTCTGTCTTCAATTCTTACTGGCAAGTGCATCTATTCTGTGGCTGCCACTGCTTTTGCCATTCTTCAGCTTTTTAACCCTTTAATATGGACTGAAGACTCATGTCTCTCCAAGAATCCTCCAAACCTTCAATGTCAGATGGGGACTACTGAGATACCCAGCATGAGAATGGCACTTTTCTGTCATAGTCTCAACACCTAGAATTGGCTTTGCTATGTGATTAAAATCTTACTTTCAGTTTAGGATAGACAGCTCTATTTACTTAGATTAATGGTGGAATAATTGCTCTAGATCTTACAATCTTCCTCCTCTGCTCCTTCTCTTTAATACACCATATTATCTGGAATTCTCATCATCTGCATATAAGAGAGTAGATCATGTTTAGCATTCAGTCTTTCTTACTCAGGAATGTAAAATAGTTTAAAGACCATGTCAAATGCAAAATATAGGATGACCTCAAGACTAGAAACAATAAGTGATAGAAAAAAATAAAACCTTAAAAGCTTTGTGCTCATTTACTCTCAAGGGTCAATGACCTTAAATGGAGGAAGAAAAATGCAAAATGGAGTGTGGAGTTCATATTAGTCTATGAAATTGCCATAATTATAGGTGTCAACATAGGTCATCATCATTCTTTAAAAAAAGAGAGAGAAATAAAAACAAAACAAAGCAATACAAAAACTCCATTGAATGACCAAAATAACTTATAAATAATAATTACAATGGAAATGACATGGTGTTATCAAAGACAAGAGAAATACTTACAAGTTTCCAGAGGGAGTAATATCCTCTGAAAAGGTCATTGTCTTTGGTAGGCCACAAACAGATCTTCTCTTTTACCAACTTCCTGTAAAATGGCAGCTTCGTTATATTTATGATAAAAGAATAAATTGCACACATTCATAAACATAGTGTTACACATATTAAACCCCTTAAGAATGACGACATTGTTACTGCTATAAGAATTTAACATGTGCTCAGACAAAATCCATCTTAGAATGCAGGAGGCACAACTTCAGATTAGTTTAGATGTTTTCTTATTGAATATAGAACATACACATACATATGCCAAGATGCCTACATATATATATAGTGATCAATGCTTTTATTACATAATCTATAGCAGAACAATGTATGAAATACTTGCACACTTGTAGGAAACACTTGTATGAAGCCGCAGCAACAAAGCACCTCTCGCTCATTCTTCTCAAAGCGGTTTATTCAGGCAGGCAGGTCTTGTCAGAACGGTTTATTCAGGCACATCTTTTCTCCTTCTCCAAGCTTCTCCCTCTAAGCCTCAGGTCTTTCCCTCTAAGCCTTCTCCCTTCTCCAAGCCTTCTCCCTTCTCCAAGCCTTCTCCTTCCTCAGGCAAGCAAGCTTCTCTCCTAAGACTAGAAAGGAGAGAGAGTCCCTCTATCTAGAAAGTCCCTCTATTTATCCACCTTCCCAGCCCAGGTTGCGTGGCCTTAGTCTATTGGTATCATCTGGCCTGATCTTGTATACAGGGTGCACCTGCACAGCTCAAACGGTGAGTGTGGCTTTACTTTGAGGTAGGAGGGAATCAGGTGTTAGTCATAAGACTCAGGTGTTAGCCATGAGATTTTGCTAAAATCTCGGGTGCTATCCTGGCACCCTCGCCACACCTGCTCTCCACAGAACAATAAACCAGTAAAACAAAAAACTACTTGTAAATATTTTGCTGTCATCTAATATACTATTAAACATGTATGTTTTCTGTGTGATGGTATAAAAATATTTCTTGAATCCTTGTTCCATACAATTTTTAAACTGAGGAATAAAAGTACTAAACACGTAAGAATGTCTTTTCTTAAAGCTGGTAGCATTACTAAAAGTTTAATCTGTATTTATTGGTAAAGATAGACAACAGCCCCAGAAACACACAACTTAAAAGTAGATATCAAGGGCTAGGGAGATGGCTGTTTGTGAAGTGCTTACAGTACAAGCTTTAGGATTTGAGTTTGGACCCCTTAGCACCCATGTAAAAGCTGGGGATGGTGGCCATGTCTGTAGCCCTAGTGGGGAGTAGAGACTGAAGGGTTCCTGGAGCTCACTAACCAGCCAGCCTAGCCAAATCAGTGACCTGTAGTTTCAGTGAAAGATACTATCTCAGAAAAATAAGCTGGAAAGGGACTCAGGAAGACACTCTGATCTCTGTGCAGACACTCAAGTGCACATGTATGCACACAGAATTAGTTATTGATCAGGAAATTGGAGTAAAGCTTCACTGAAAGTGGTCTTTCAAGTCTTTCCTAGTCTCCTTGGTGATCTATAGGAGATGATTGTCCTTAAATTGCTAATATATATTAACTAATAATAAAAGGTTTAAATTGAAAAGATTCTGATAAAATATGTCTGAACATGCCTTTCAAATTCCTGTTGGTTATTAAAGCAGGGAGAGAGTTACTTGGTACACACTGGGCACATCTTCCAGTGACTTTCAACATGGTTTTCAAGTACATTTATGTCAATAAGTGAAGAAAATCTTGAAAACCTAGCTTTTGGATGCTACTGAGATGTTTTATTACTAGCATAACTAACACAGAATAAGGTCATTTTTCCAGAAGCTGTGGATCATATATCTGAGAAGGAATATTTAAGATGTAAGTGATCATCTATCATAAATAAATCATCTTGTGAAAGTTTCAGGAGACTGTGAGAAAATAATTCAAGTTTATACAGAAAGAATTATCCAAAAAGGAGCAGGAGAACTAATTAGTGATCCAGTTTTAACTCCTTACTTTTCAGTGGATCTTCGAGGTATAAGCACATGTATCATCAACTTTAAAATCAACTTATTGTGTGAATATTAAAAACCAGTTTGCTTTTCTTCTTCTACAAATGGTGATCCAGTTCTGCCNTGTAGACCAGGCTGGCCTTGAACTCACAAAGATCCACCTGCCTCTGCCTCCCAAGTGCTAGGATTAAAGGCGTGCGCCACCACGCCCAGCTAATAAAGTTCACTATAATTCTTAAACTTTTACAAAGAAAACTGATTAACATCATACCATTAAATATAAATTCCCCCAATTTTTTGTACTTATAAATTTCAACTTCATAACTTTTCCAGAATTCAGAATATATATTAGCATAAAAGAAACAGCAGAAGTAACTGTCATTAATATTTTAATGCATATACTTCTAAATTTCTATGATATAAAATCTCTATCAGCAATAATATATTTTGTAATCTATCTCAACATTTCACTATGTATTTTCCATATTAATAGTAAATTTCCAAATTATACCTTCCATTAACTTAATTTCCTCTGTAAAGCTATACTAACGTGTATTTGCTTAACCCCCTTTTGGGCTAAGATAATTTCAGTTTCTCATTATTATCCAAGTCTTTCATCCAGTAAATATTTATTACATTAATTAATGTCCTAGGGCTGTACAGAGTGGTGCACATTCAGACATGGGGACTTTTCTCATGAGCTTACATTTTAGATCGCTGGGCCACACATCTAACAAGATTTTCCAGCCTAGGGACCATATCCCCTTGTGTTTACTGTGATGTGCCTTCTGAAGGAAGTGCTGTAACTCCTCCCCCAAACATGATCCCTAGTTGGTTAGCCATTCCACTGTATAAAAGAAATGGCTGGGAGCTGGAGAGATGGCCTAGATGTTAAGAGCACCGACCGCTCTTGAAGAGGACCCGGGTTCGATCCCCAGCACCCACATGGCGGCTAAGAACGGTCTGTAACTCCAATTCCAGGAGAACTCCAGTTCCAGGGGAATCCGAGCCTCTCCTGCCCTCTGCGGCATTGCACGACACGGGTGCACAGACCTACATGCAGACAGTACACTCATACATATACAAAAATAAATAAAATTAAAAAAAAAAAGAATCAGAGTCGGGACAATATGTTTTTCTTTATCTGAGGCTCTGAGAGTGCAATGAGCTTTCAGAATGACTCATCTGGGGAATGCACTCTGACAAATGCACTCTGCACTCTGAAGGTCTCTCAGGCTTCAGGGTTTATTTAGACTCCCTAATTCTAGTACAAATTACACAAGTATGCTAATAAAAATCAATTCATGTCTTTTCATTAAATATTTTTCCAGGATAATCATATTTGCGATTATATTTTTTACAAGGAAGTAAAACAGATAGCAAAAAGCAAGTATTCTGTCAACATCAGCATGTTCTCTATAAATTTAACATTTTCTTATTTGAGTAGGTAATTTTCTGAGAGTTCTGTTCAACCCTAAAGTTTATAGATTGTTGTTACAGGGTACATGGGTACTGGGCATGTTGACTTTTCTCATAGCTCTGAGAACATTTTATGAGTTACTTTATTTCTTTCATTTACATACAGGAATCCATGGTTTGGGGTCTTTGGTGGGTAGCAACTAATTTTCTAATTCTTTTATTCTTTTTCTGCTATACCTAATTCCTCCATGAGAGAGCTACTTAAGACAAAAACTGAGTGTGATGTCTCTTCTAGGATCTTTATTGGTGCTTCACTACAGTTTACAGCTGTTGGTAGCCTGCTTCGTTAAAGAAAGCCTGTGCTAGAGTTTCGTGAAACTCACCCCCGCCCATCGAGCAAGGAAGGCTAGTTTCACTTTACTTCCTCCACGTAAGATAAGCCTCAGGATGTTCCAGCCCACAGGACATTCCAGGCTTATCTTCATCCTGCCCTTCCCCTCCTTACTTCCTCCTCGTAAGATAAACAGGATGCTCATTAACCACAGGATGTT
>VZQC01007984.1:924678-981353 GCA_009823505.1 Rhizomys pruinosus
GATTCTTCTCTTTCCTCTATTCCTATGATGCAGAGGTTTGATCTTTTCATAGTGACTCACAGTCCTGGTTGTCCCACTTTTGTGCATTTTTAAATTTTTTGTAATCTTTACTTGAGGATTTTAGTTGTTCTGTGTTATCTTCCAGGTCTGCTATTCTTTGTTCTGCTTCCTCCATTCTACTTCTGAGGCTTTTTCCATTCCTTTCCTCTTGATTGGATGAGTGTTTGATTTCCTTTTTCATTTCATCTTTTGATTTCTTTAGTATTTCCACTTCCTTTTGGAGCTTCTCAATCTCTTCCTGTAGTTCTTTGTTCTGCTAGTTGATTTCCATATCTTTTTCAACATGGGATCTTTTCAGTGTCTCCAGTTCCTTCCAGAGTTTGTCATTCTCTCTCTCTAGGTCCTCCTTGAGTTTTTCATTCTCTCTCCTAAGTTCTCTTACTTGTTCTTTGTAGTTTTTTATTTCTTTGAGTATGTCCACAATTGTGCTTCTAATAGCTGTGTCCTGGGCCATCCCCAGGGGGATCCCACTGTAGGAGGAGTCTTCCACAAGATTGGTCGAGCTTGGTGTGAATTATCCTGTACCTTTCCCATGTTGTCTTTTCTTCGTGTCCCTGGCATGTGGGTTTCTCTTTGCCTGTATTCCAGTGTGAATACCAAATGCCTCTTCACTGTGTTGAAGGCTTGCTTTACTTGCCTCCTTCAGATGCCTTTTTTGTTTGATTGATTGATTTGTTTTTCTTTTCTCTCCTTGCGTATGGAGTGTTGACTTGTCTAAGTTTTAGGCTTTCTATTGGAAGTCTAACTCACTCTTCTCTTTCTGTTCTGAAGGTTCTCCAAAGAATTCACTTGGACACTCTTTCGGTGGGGGAGGGGGGTGGGGGTGATTCCTGTTTAGTCCGTACCTGTGCTTTGGGTGGTCTTGGGAAATCCCTGATCTTAAGTCTCACAGCAGCAACAGGGCCACCTTTTATACCAGCTAAGAGGACAATTCCGTCCCCACAGCCACACAAGCCAATCAAGCCAAAGAAGATTGAATCAAACCAAACAATCCGCCTCGCTGAAGCACCCAGCTCCTCCTACCTGTGCCTCCTACCTGTGCTTCAGGTGGTCTTGGGAAATCCCTGATCTGGGAATTTTTTAAATGGGGAGACAATTCTTGATGAACAATTTCATCAGCAACTAAAGATATTTTTTCCTAAGACTTCGTAGACTTAAGATATCGTTTTCCTCAAGTAAACCAAAATAATTTTATGACTGAAACAATAACATGCACTTATATAAAAAGAAAGTCAATTCCCTGATTGAAATTTGCAGCTCCAAAATTTATTTGAAATTTGTGAAGTAAACCAGAATATGAAGAGATACAATGCAATCTGATTCCTAGAAAAAATTTTAGACATAGTTTTAATAGGTATCCTAGGCTAGCCCTGAACTAACTATGTAGCTGAGGCTATCTTTAAATTCACAGTTGTCTCAGTGTTGGGATTGCAGGTATATATCACTACCTTAGCTGCTTTCTTAAATTTAGGAAAAAAGACACTGATAGTACATTTGGTACACTATGATTGGAAAGAAATTTTCTTGCTCTGTTTAGAAGCATCTCATCTTCTAAGGGAAAGAACCGTATCCTGTTTAGGTGAGGTCTGGTACAGCTGGAATCTCAGAGTGTTGTGAGTGCATGTTCAAATCAAAATAAACTTTATTTATGCCTGATGAGATGACTCAGCAAGTAAAGGTGGATCCTACCAAGTCTGACAGTCTGTTTGATCCCTGTGACATACATGTTGGAGAGAATTGATTCTCACAAATTGTGCTCTGACTTCTATCTGCAGACTATGGCACACCCCACCCAGGTTTAAAATAAATAAAAATTTCAGAATTATTAAAGCAGCATAAATTTTAAGAACACAACAAATATATTTCACTCCCAATCTCTTTTCCTGATTATGATATCTCTCTGAATTTACCCTTAACATTTACCTTTGACGTATTGTCATCTACTTATAAGCTTGCGTTTTGATGATTAGCATAGTAATTGCCACGTGTCCTCTAAGAAGGTTAAAATAAAGCCTAGATGTTTTATCATTTCTACCAAATTTGAAGTACTGGATTATGAAAAGTCAAAATTTATGCAGAGAAAATAGACATAGAAATTATCTCCTTTGAGCAGGTTTTAAATAAAGCTACTTCTTCATATATTATTGATGCTAAATTTAGCCTATAGCTTGCTTTGAAGGATGAAGAACTGGAACCTGCCCTGTCATGTGTTCAGTTGCATTCCACATTACCTACTGCAGCAGTTCAGCTCCTGGAGCTACCTGAAGACATTTCTGGAAAATATTAACTCTTATCAGATTTTCCTCACCATGATGTACTTCACACTTGCAGGGTTTTTCCATGTCAGCTGCTTCTAGCATTGACTAGCTACTGTTGCACACATTAGCCACATCTATTGGTTAATTTTCTAGTAGTAGACTCACTGACCTCTCTTCTTTCTCCTCAAGCAAGAGATCTCTCTAAGTCTTCCTCCTTTCCCTCTTTCTCCTCCTTCTCCTCCTCCTTCTTCTCCTCCTGCCCCTTCTTTTCTTTCTCCCCTCTTCCTCCTACTTTCCTCCTCCTTATTCGTCTCTTCTTTCTCTTCCTTTTTCTCACCCTCCTTACTGATCCTCCTGTTTATTTTTCTCTCTAAATAAATAAAATCATTTAACAGAGAAACTTTTTGTGATGTCATTGTAGCACCAATTTCTTTTAAAACCTCTCTTTAAAACCAAACTAATTAATCATGTGAAAACTAATAAAAAAAAAAACCTTAGACAACATGTTCAACAAAATTCTATACTGTGTGTTTCATAATTTAAAATATATCAAAATAGGGCTGGAAAGATAGCCTAGCGGTTAAGAGCACCGACTGCTCTTGCAGAGGACCCGGGTTCGATCCCCAGCACCCACATGGCGGCTGAGAACCGTCTGTAACTCCAATTCCAGGAGAACTCCAGTTACAGGGGAATCCGACACCCTCTTCTGACCTCTGTGGCATTGCACGACACGGGTGCACAAAACTACATGCAGACAGTACATTCATACACATAGAAAATAAATAAATAAAATTTAAAGATATATCAAAATAATACAAAAGAAATAAAAATTAAAATAAATACAAAGAAAACGAAGGCAAATTGCATAAGTATAAAAAAAAGGACAGGAACATTAATTTCACAGAAAAAAATAAATTCAACTAGTTTTAAAACACCTGTTAGCAGGCGTGAGTGTGCACGCCCTTTAATCCTAGCACTCAGGAGGCAGAGGACAGGTGGATCTCTATAGAGTTCAAGGCCAGGATGGTCTACAAAGTGATGATTCCAGGAACAGTGTGGCTACAGCGGAACCATTCCCTCCAAAAAAAAAAAAAAAAAAGAAAACACAAAAAAAAAAACAAACAAACAAACAAACAAACAAAAAAAACACTTCTCAGTAGTTAAGAATGCTTGCTCGTTTTGCAGAGGACCTGAAATCTGTTCTTAGCACCTATCTCAGGTGGCTTCCAACCTATAACTCCAGCTCAAGAGAATCTTTAAAACTTCTTGCATCTGCAGGAAACTGCACATGTGTGCACATAACATACACAGACACACACATATAAGATTTAAACATTTAAAAAATAAACAGAAAAAATAACTGTTCAGTATATTTCAACAAACTGTATTCCTTGGCTATGAATTTGGTTATTTAAGTAAGAAGAAAATAATAATTAAAAAATAATAAATTAATATTAAATAGAAACATTCTACTTATTATATCATATGAGTTCATAACATTACAGATGCTGAAAGCCTAAATAATAATGTATAACAGTAACATATTGAACACCATAGGCATTACTTACTTAATAATACTTTCCTTTGAAGTTTAGTCATTAGAAAGAACAAGTTGAGAAGTTTCTCTGATGTTACTACATAAACCATGTAACCAGACACCTGATTGATAAGAAATATACTTTATAGAATTCTTACTGAAATACTTGAATATGGATAAGTATTATGGAACTATAAAAATGCCATTTACTAACACTGAGTAAACGAAGTTGTTAGGCCATAAATAAAGAATACTTAGTAAAAGACTGATAGGAAGACTTAACAATGGAATGATCAGCCTGTCCTTATGGAACTTTCTAGTCAGTCAGCATCATGGAAGGCAGAAAGCTGCCTTCTGAGGTGGTGAGACTTGAAGCTAACACCACCTCTGCAGTTTTCCTCCTCCAGATTACATCCCTTTCAACATTGGAAGTAGTCAACCATAGGTATCAAACTTATTATCATTCTTACATGAATTTAAAGTCAAGTCTACCAGGTCCTGTAATGTATAGTGCATAAATTGGAATCATTTGGCTACAATCTGACAAGATTTTACTGAAATTCAGAGCATCAGTGACATTGCTGGGTTTGGTTTACAAATGCTTGTAATGGTGACATTACACCTACATATTTTTCTCTCTATTGTTTATGTTTCTATTTTTGTTCTGGATCAAGTCAGCTGCTTTCAAAATGCAAGAGGTTAATCAAAGTCAAATATCACCAGTATACCCACAATTTCATTTTAAGACATTCTTTTTTTTTTCTTTTAATCTCTTCGAGACAGGGTCTCCCTGTAGCCCCAGCTGTCCTGGAACTCACTCTGTAGACCAGGCTGGCCTTGAACTCACAAAGATCCACCTGCCTCTGCCTCCCACATGCTAGAATTAAAGGCGTGCGACATCACACCCAGCTTAAGACATTCTTACTTGGTTGGTTGATTGTTTTCTTCTAATAAAGGTGGATAGCCTTGCAGATGTCTATTTGAATTCACAAGGAAAATATTGTACTTCTTTAAAAGTCTGCAGTTTATAATTCTCCTGGCAGATACTCTACAGAAACACTTTTGACGTTCAAATCAATTATTGAAACAATGGGCCTCAAGAAATTGAGATTTCTTCAGAAGTCACATGCTGGGAGAAGGAAAAGCCTGAAGTAGAGCCAAAGGAAGAGATTTCATGTAGTTGTGACAACTTGGTAGATATCTTTTAGGAGAGACTGGGACCTAGACAGGGATGGACAGATCCCACTTTGACCAGGACTACTTAATTATGAGTACTTTTAGACATATACTTAAAATTAAACTTCATATCAGGACACCGAAGTTGGACATGGGTAGGGTCACTCTTTGTTCCTCTTTCTAATGTTCCACATTGAACAAATCATATTTTTTATGCTTTTTTGTTATTGCTTTGTCTCTTTAATTTGCTGTTGAGGATGAATGACTGAGCCTGCCTTGTTAGGGGGCCAGGGCCCAGGCTCTGACCCTAACTCCAGTAACACAGTTAAATGAAAATACTGTTCGGGCCTGGAGAGATGGCCTAGGGGTTAAGAGCGCCGACCGCTCTCACAGAGGACCCGGGTTCGATCCCCAGCACCCACATGGTGGCTGAGAACCGTCTGAAACTCCAATTCCAGACGGTCCTCAGCCACCATGAACCGTCTGAAACTCCAATTCCAGGAGAACTCCAGTTCCAGGGGAATCCGACGCCCTCTTCTGACCTCCGCAACATTGCACGACACGGGTGCACAGACTTGCATGCAGACAGTACATTCATACACATACAGAAATAAAATAAAAAATAAAAAGAAAATACTGTTGAGTCAAGTCACTAAATCAGCTCTATTCTTCTGGTCAGTTTTTTCAAAGATAGAATTAGAGACAGATTATTCTGAATATAAACACAGCCTTAGGGAAAACCTTTGGTCCATTCCCTCCATTATGAAGGAGAAAACTGGAGTTGAAAATTCCAATAGTCATGAGATGCTAGGGCATCATTTCCCTCTGTGTTGGATAGGGCATCATTTTCTGCTTCCCTGAAATTGATTCTGTCCCTACTCCCCTAATTTTGAATTAACTAGCAGAGATGGCACAAAACCAGAATTACAATAATTAAATCATATTTTAATTTTGCATTATCTCAGAACACAGATTCCTTTCAGTGCCTAAGACACATTATGCTACTGTAAGAAATTAGATTAAATTCACAAAAATATTTAGAGCTGAAATGAACCCCAAGAAACACATACATCAATCAACTCACTCATCATAAAGAAAATACACTTTCAAATTTCATAGGTTTCTGGAGCGACACAAGGAGGAGACAGCACAGGAGCGGCAAAGGATCACTCTTCCTAAAACATCAATGGATCCTCTGGCCCAGCACCCGGGCCCCGCCCTCAAGGCCCCAGACCCGGGAAAAACCCGGCTCCCAAGCTACTTGCCCAGGTGGCTTCTGGGTAGCCTGCCCAAAGGCTAAGCCGCACTGGCGGCCCGACTCTCGGGACCCTCTGGCCCAGCACCTGGGCCCCGCCCCAAAGTAACCTACCATAATTATTAGTGCTGCTTAAATACCTATATATCTAATGGCTTGTGCTTCATCAGTAGGATCGAAAGGTTACTCCTGGACAAACTGTCAGCCCATGAAAGGAAACAGCCAGAATTGACCAGAGTCCAAGTCAACATCTCCAGAGAGAGGGGACTGTTTTACTTCTCATCCACCTGTGCCCCTTTTCTAAGCCTAGGGAACAATCTGCGGAAGAGGGGGCGTGGTAGAATGTAAAGGCTGCGATTGGGGTGAATGGTGAAACTACAGCGATGTAGTCTGGACACTCATTTGATCAACTTGATTGAACAAACAACCTGTCACCCCCCACTGGATGGTGGGGCTGTGGGGGTTTGGGCACAACAGCCTGCAGATTGGTTTTGCACGAAGGATGCCTGTACTCATGGATTATCACTTATAGCTAAAAAATGAAAGAAAAAAAAAACAGAGAAAGATGCAAGACAGTTACGGCAGAATGCATGATCTGGGATGCGGTGGGGGGGGGGAAGGGAAAGGGAAAGATGCCTGATCTGAATTGGAAAATGATGTACGAAATGCACAAAGCATCAATAAAAATTAAATTAAAAAAAATCAATGGAAATTTGGGGGGAGAAATAAAATTAGTAGTTTTTGAAACCCTAGAACAACTGTTTTTATCAGAATGGGATTCCTCTTAGCATTTGCTGTAACTGTGTCATGTCATAAAGATGGGTTTGTATGGGACAAAGCTCGCTCTTGAAGAAGCACATGTAAGAAAGGGCTGAGGAGTCAGAGGCTGGGAGAGAAGGCTGGTGTAGGAAGGGAGAGGTTAGAATACAGCTGTGTCCTTTGCTGTTTTCCTGTGGCCGTATACAAAGAACTGAGTTCAATGTTTGAGAAATGACAAAATCCAAGTGAACTCTCTGGCACAGCTGCTCCTAATGGCAATTGACCAATGTGCTGTATTAATCAATTTAACATATCACGCAAGGGGACTTGGCAATACTTGGGGATGAGCTAACATTTATTATTTGTGCAGACTATTAACTTCCTCACCTCGCCTGCCCTAAAGCATAGCCAATTATATAGAATCACAATCTATTTTCGGAAGAGATATCTGAGCCCCATTCATGCTAGGAATTTATGGGCTGCCAAATGTTTGGCCTCTTGAAAATCCTAAGATTCATATAGTAGAGAAAACTAATTACTCAATTCATTCATCCTTACAACTTTAGGTTATGGGTATTTTCATTCCTTACCAAATCCTGTGTTTTGTTTCCTTAATCACTTATTTTTGAAAGTTCATGCAATTCTGCTGGGCAGTAACTCTGAAAGAACATTTATTTAAATTGAAACCAGCTAATCTAACTCAAAATGAATTTGAAACATTCGCTCAAGACTGACATACTTCTTCAGGTTATATTTTTAAAGTAATTCCAACCATACGTTTATTTTTTTGCTTTGGATTACAAGATTGTTTTATTTTGTTTTGTTGAGACCAGGACTACCTATAGCCCCAGAAGGCCTGGACTCCCTATGTAGACCAGGCTGGCCTCCATCTTACAGTAAATACTAGCAATTATTTAAATCCAAATGCCATCAAGAACTCTGCCTTGCCTTATAATCTACCACAGGTTTTTAGGAAACATTCTCTTAGGAGAATGCCATAGATATTTTTTGTATAAATCAAATCTAGATCCGTGTTCCCCTCCCTACACTCCCACCCCACCAGAGCTCATGCATTCTGCTAAACATGTTTTTCATCTTTTTCTCAGTCTTTCTCAAAATTCTCAATATAGATCAACCATACTTCTTAATCCAATGGATAGCAGGGCTTTTATTTTATAAGTACATTCACAACCCCCTCAGTTTACCAAAGCTTACTTAGTACTCACAAACAGAAGTGATGTTTTTGATGCAAAATTTCCTTTGAAAGAATCAAGGGCGGGAGTCAAAAGGTCACTACTTGGTTACAGCATTTTTCTTTGCTGCTCTGGGAAGTCTGAACAACACAGTGATACCAGACCATGAAGGACAAGAAGAAGGACAGCAAGCAGGGGCTGGGAAAGTTTGCACACTTCTGTCAGCTGAGACAGGAAGATCACAAGTTCAAGACCAACCTGAATTATTTTGGACTACTTTTTGTTGTAACCACATGGCAAGATTCCATTTCACAGAATAGACTGGCTAGTCTGGGAAATGTTTATTTCTTTTGGGAGGACAGAACCTGGAGTTCCCTCCTGTTCCTTCACCCACACTTCATTTCCCACAATTTTAGTCAACTTCAGTCAATTATGATCACAAAATATTGTTTTCTTGAATATTTTAATAGACATTATTATATTCGTATAACTTTTATTACAATATTTTGTAATTATTCTGTTATTAGTTATTGTTAATCTCTTATGATGTCTAATATTTTTCTATCTTAGTTCATCCCAATATTGGTGTCTAATTTATAGAGTAAGCTTTCCAATGTGTATATAGTAGGATCAGGCATGGTGTTACACATGGTTTAAGGAACCCACTTGGTGTGCTGGAATGTATTCCCTGCAGATATGGGGACCATTGTAACTGGAAGAGTTTCTCTCATCTTGGAGCAATGGTAACATCAGCAGAGGTTAGAGGAAGTTTCCTATAAAATTTTATGATTTAATTTTTCTTTGCAGTCTCATTTTCCATTCTTCTGTTGATGAACATCTAGGCTTGTTCCATTTTCTTGCTGCTATAAATAATACAGAAATAAACATGGAAGTATTAGGAGTTCTTTGGGTATATGCTCAGGAGTGGTATTATCAGTTATATGGTATTTATATTTTTAATTTTTTAAGGTACCTCTAAGCTGATTTTCATAATGACTGTATTAATTTGCATTCCCATTACCAGTGAATCAAGGTTCCCTTTTCTACATCCTCTCCAGCATTTGTTAACAGAGTTTTTGATAGCCATTCATACTGGGGTGATGTGGTATCTCAAAAGTTTTATTTTTCCTTTCCTTGATTACAAAGGAGGCTGAACACCTTTTAAAATAGTTACTGTGAATTTGTGGATTTTTTTCTTTACATTTTAATATTTTATACATTAGTATTGTATTTACATCATGTCTACTCTGTCATTTTCTTTGATTATTATTGGTACACACAACACACACACACAAACAAACAAACAAACACATACACATCTATTCATTACAGTAACCTGTTTGTTGGTTGGCAGTTTTGTTCTTTAATGTTTAACTTCTGTTCTTTGTAAGTCCTGGATGTTAGCTGCCTGCATGAAGCATTGCTGATAACAATGTCCTGGGCTGACTGCTCTTCTAGTAGTTGTTTTCTGGTTGGGAGAAACTTTTTAATTTCATGTAGTCCCATTTGTTGATTCTTGGATCTTGTTCCTTTTCTATTCAGAAAATGTCAAAAAGCATTTTTCCTGTTTTTGTTTAAAAGTTTCAAAGTTTCAAGGTTTATATCAAAGTCTTTGATCTACTTTGAGTTGGGTTTAGTAAAAGGTGTTTCGTTTTTCAGTGGAAGGAGATCCACTTTTGCCAGCACCATTTCTTTCTCTTTTTTTTTTTTTTTTTTAAATTTTTTATTGAATTCTTGTGTACTTCATATGGAACATCTCAATCAGTCTTAATTATCTTTACCCCTTCCTCATTGCCACCCTCCCATAACACCCACTCCCCCGAAATTCATACATTCTGTCATGTCAATTTAATGTCCCCAGATACATCTCAGTGCAATTCCATCCACTGGAGTCTAGTCAACCTATCTCCAGACCTTCCCTTTGAAAAGATCAGATCTTCCTCATCCATCAGCAATAAGCTGCCAAAAGTTTGTCTACTAAGATTGGGGCTTGCTGCTCATTTACACAATTCTGAACTGGGTTTTTGTCTGTGTGGGTTTTCATAAGTCTTATGTATTCTGACACTATTGCCATAGGTTCATATGAGCAAGGTCCGAGGGTCTCTTAGGACTCTATTTCCATATGGTCATGGATCTTTTCTCTGGTGCCTAAAACCTTTCTGCCTCCTCTTCTGCAGTGGTTCCTTAGCCCTGGGTGGGTGGAGTTTAATATAGGAGTCCTGTGCAAGGATCCATACTCTTCAGAACCTTTTGTGTTCTTGGTTTTCTGTTGCATGAAGGAACTTTATTAATGAGAACTGAGAAATTCATTAGTATCCTCTTTACCCTCTGTTCTATGTTCCATGAGCCTTAGGTGTAGATGTTGCATTGTAGGTGTGCCACTTAGGCTTGGGCAACTCACAAACATCTGTATATGACCAGTTGTGGAACTCTGTAATAGCCTGTGTAATTGGGGGAGTCTCTTGGACTTCCCTGGCCAACAACTAAAAGGAAGGTTTTGTTCCTGTCTGGCACTGTTTCTTGTTATGTAGTCTTCAGCTATGCACGTGGACTCGCGTAGAGCTATTTTATGTGTAATTTTGTCAGTAGGTTGTTGAACTAATATGATTCCCTCTTTTGTTGTTTTTATTTTTTTAATTTTTATTTATTCTTGTATGTGTATGAATGCACGTAGGTTTGTGCACCCGTGTCGTGCAGAAGAGGGTCTCGGATTCCCCTGGAACTGGAGTTAAAGATGGTTCTCAGCCGCCATGTGGGTGCTGGGGATCGAACCTGGGTCCTCTGCAAGAGCAATCGGTGCTCTTAACCGCTAGGCCATCTCTCCAGCCCCTCCCTCTTTTTTTTTTTTTTCACACTAGCTAGGCATTATGTAATCTCTCCTTTCTCTCTCCCCATCTAACTCTCCCTCCATCTCCTCCCTATTTCCTATGTCCCCATTTTCCCCATTTCTCCCTTGATAATACCAGGTTCCTATGGTCCTACCAGGTTCCTATGGTCCTACCAGGTTCCTATGGTCCTGCTTCTCTTGAGCTCCTTTTTCCCTTTTATCCCCAAAGTTCCTTGTATAACCTTTCCTTATCCCTCCCATTTAAACTTCCCCATTTTACCCATAGTAACGCATGCCTTCTACTCAAATTCCTTCTTTCCCTGGACCTCCCAGGTATTTTTGTGGTTCCTATGGTTATATCAAGTTATATACTCATATACAAGGTTTTGCCAGCACCATTTCTTAGGCTATATACAGGCTGTCTTTTTTCCATTCCACGCTTTTGTCATCTCTGTCAAAAATTAGGTAGCCATAACTTTGTCTTTTATTTCCGACTTTTCTATTTGATTCCAGTGGTCTTACTGTCTGGTTTTATTGAATCACCAGTTGGTCTTTGACACTGCCAATCTGTACTATAATCTGAGGGCAAGTATTGTGATACCCTCAGCTGTGTTCTTACTCCTTAGGATTATTTTGGATATTCACAGTCTTTGGGGTTCTATATGAAGTCTTGGATTTTTTTCTAGATTTGTGAGGTATGACATTGGAATTTTGATGGACATTGTACTAAATATACACATTTTGGGTAGTATAACAATTTTCACAGTATTAGTTTTACTAATCCAAGAGCATGAAAGGCCTTTCCATTGTCGAGTGTCTTCTTGGATTTTGTTTTTCAGTGTATTGAACTTTTTATTGTAAAAGGGTTTTATTTCTTTGTTTAGACTTATCCCTAGGTACTACATTTTTTGGAGCTATTATGAATGAGATATTTTTCCTAATTTCTTTCCCAGAGAGTTCATTGTTAGTATATAAGAAGGTTACTTTTCTGATATTGATTTTGTACTTTAAAAGTTTAGTGTATACATTTGTTAGATATAAGTTTTCTAATGAATTCTGTAGGGCCTTTTAAAGTAGAATCATGTCATTTGCAAGGATAGTATGGCTTCCTTTCTTTTTTTTCTCCTTTTTTTGTCTTTCTCTTGTTTAATTGTTATAGCTAAGATTTTAAGCACCATAATTAATGGGAGAGAGGAGTGCGGACATCCTTGTCTCATTCTTAATTCTGGAGCACATGCTCTCAGTATGTCTCCATTTAGTATAATGTTGGTTTTAATTTTATTTTAAGGCCTTTATTATTTTGTGTTATGTTCCATTTATTACTAATGTCTCCAAGGATCTTACATGCCTTCTTGGCAACAATTAAGATGATTATGTGGCTTCTGTCCTTAAGACTGCTTATATGGCATATTACATTTATTGATTTACATATGTTCAACTAACATTGCATGTTCAGGATGAAGCACATTTGTTAAGGGTGTATGACCTTAATGTGTTCCTCAATTCACTTTGCAAGGACTTTGTTGGAATTTTTCCATCTATATTCAACAGATTAATGGGTCTGTGTGTGTGTGTGTGTGCGTGCGTGTGTGTGTGTGTGTGTGTGTGTGTGTGTGGTGTTTACTGGCTTCATAGAATGAATTCAGTAGAGAACCTTCTCTTTGCATTTTGTGGAACAAATTAAGAAGAATCAGTCAGTATTAGATCTTCCCTGAAAGTTTGATAGAATTCAGTTGGGCTTTTCTTTGTGGGAGACTTGTGATAACAGATTCTATCTTCATGGATTATAATGGTTCTAAACAAGTTATTTATAGCTTCTGGCTCATAAACTCTTAGAAATTCATCCATTTCTTCTAGGTTTTCCAACTTTTTAGAGTAAAAGTCTTCAAAATATTCTCTAATGTTCTGGATTTCACTGGAGTCTCTCAAATTTTTAACTATAAGTGCATATAACTATAAACTATAAGTCCTTCCTATTAGGACTGCCTTGGCTATATCCTAGAAATTCTTTTAAGCTGTTTTCTCAATTTCATTTTACTCCAGGATTTAAAATTTTTCATCTCTGATTTCAATAACCCACTGTTTATTTAAAAATGTATTGTACGGTCTCCAATTGTTTTTATTTGTTAGTGCTTAATTTGTGGCTTATGATGTGTCAATTTTGAAGAAGCCTCCCTAAGCCACTGAGTAGAATGTAAATTCTCTGTTTGGTAGGATATCCTATGTATATCTGTTAAGTTCAATTGATCCATAATGTTTTTTACCTCTGAAGTTTCTTTGCTTTTTGAGCTAGGACAACCTGTGTAAATATAAGATTGGGGCATTAAATCAACCATCCCCCAACTGTTGTTGTGTCAGAGCCTATATGGCCTTTAGTTTTAGTTTTATGAAATCAGGGGCCTTAATATTCAATGCATGAATACCATTGCTCTAATAGTCTCTCTCTTTTTATGGTCTTTTTGAGACAGGTTCTTCCTGTAGCCCCAGCTAGCTTGAAACTCATTATGTAGACCAGGCTAGCCTTGAACTCACAAAGATCCACCTGCCTTCCCCACCAAAGTGCTGGGACTAAAGGGTGCACCACCACTCCTGGCTTCATAGATATGATATTCTTGATGATAAAGTGTTCCCTTTATTAATATGCAAGTTATCTTGTTATCTCTTCTCTTCAGCTTTTGCTTGGTATCTGCATTATCAGAAATAAGGATACCTATGCCTACTTGTTATGGCTTCTCTTTGCTTTGCAGTTTGTTTTGGTTCTTATTTTAAAAATCAAGTTCACTAATCTTTATCTTTCAATGGTGAGATGAGGCTATTTACATTTAAGTTTATTATAGAAAATGGTTTACCAGTTCCCATGTATGTGTAGGTGATGATCTGTATGGCTGGATTATTATCATCCCTTCTTTTCTTTCTCCTGTGTTAGTTTTGGAAATCTGCTGATTTTCTGTGTTAGACATGGCTGTTCTTTACTAGGTCTACTTTTTTTCATCTGTTCCTTTCAGGGAATTTGTACTTTCATTTGTTCTCATAAAAGTGCTTATCTTCTATCTCCCTTTATAGTATTTCTTTGAGAAATTTCTACTACTCTGGCTTGGTTGGCATCAATTGCCCTGATTTGTGTTTGTCTTAAAATATCCATATTTCTCCATTGATTTTGAAAGATAACTTTGATGAGTACAGCATTCTTAGTTTACAGTTATTTACTTTCAGACTTGAAATATTTATACTTTTCTGGCTTTTCTGATGGATGATGAAAAGTCTGGGGTAATTTTCATACTCCTGCCTTTGTATATAAGTTGACATTTTTCTCATACTGCTTTTAGTATTTTTTTTTTTGTTCTTTCGACATCTTGACAATGATGTCTTATGGAGTTTCTCCATGTTTATTTAGAATTCTATATGCCTCTAATGTTAAGACACATATCATTAATTATTCTATGGTTTTGTCTCTGAATTGAGTTTGTCTCATTATGGAATTAGGGTAATATTGGCTTCATGTACTAAGCCAGAAAATTTACCCTAGTTTTTTTTTTTTTTTCAAATATTTTCAGGAAGTAGTTAGAAGTTTTGCCAATTTCATTTACCATACCTAGACTTTCATCTGTAAAAAGTCACCAATTCTATCACTTTCCTTGTTATAAGTTTATTTACTTAGTTCCCACAGTTTGTCTCTCATGAGTTCTGTATTTCACCTTTCTTTCTAGAAAGATATCTCTTTCATCTTAGTTACTTAACTTACCATCACGTATTATACATTACCTTCCTTCATAATCATTTTCATTTCTGTAGATCAATGGTGATGCTTTTATTTCATTCCTTATTTGAGTAGTGAATATTTTGTCTTTATTCCTTAGTCAAATGAACTAAAATTTCACCAGTTTTGTTGAGGTTTTCAAGGTCCTGTCCTGCTGTGATCCTGCTCCCTAGCCAAAATGTTTGTTCTCAGATAGCCATTCATATGGAACATCAGTTGCCCTATTGGCGGTGAAGATATTCTTGCCATCTCTGCTAAGGACTTTTGACTGAGCTCTGTTGCCTCGATAAGCAACTGTTGTACAGTTGATGCAGAACTTTAATTCCTGCTACTTTAGCTGCATTACGCTTCCAGTGCTTGTGTGTTTATGTAAAACAGACTCAAGTAGGATTTATCTCAACTCACAGATTGTGTTGAGTTCATTTTAGTTCATTAGCATTTGCAATGAAACCGAAGCTTCTTTGTAATTCAAGGTTTGAGAACCTTGTTTACTGTGAAGAGTGGTGCCTATTATTTATCCTTAACTGGCTAAAGGCATTTATTTTCATAGGTCATTTAATCCTGTGAGTTGTGGACCACTATTATCATCTTTTTGCAGATAATAGAATTCAGATTTAGTGAATCAAATCACTTTCCCAGGATCTTACAGTTCTCTAGAGGGAAGGAAAGTCAGTATTCTTCAAACCCAGAGTTCTGGAGACCACGCTCTGTCTAACTTTTAAACTCTAACTTTTTAACTTTTAAACTTAGGTCTCTTCTTTACTGTTTCATTAGTTTCTCGTGATACTAGGTTAAGAGATTCACTGACTAAAAGGAGAGAAATTGAGGAGGTAATAAATTCAGTTTCCACTCACAAGTAAAAAGTAACATAAGCAAAATATTCCAGTTTTTTAAAATTTTCTTTACTTTCAAATAAATGTCACTTTTGAAAACCAGTAAAATCTGAAGCATCTAACTTTCAAATAAGTTTCACTTAATTTCACTCTAACATAAAGAAGTTCAGATTTGCAGGGCCTAGAGAGATGGCTGAGCGGTTAAGAGCACTGGCTGTTCTTGCAGAAGATCTGGGTTTGAATCACAGCACCCACATAGCAGCTAACAACTGCCCATAACTCCAGGTCCAGGGGATCTGACACCTTCTGTCTTCCATGGGCATTGCAGGATATAGGTGTGCTTACAAACATGCAAGTAATACACACATACACATAAAATAAAAATAATAAATAAAAATTTAAGAAAAGAAGTTCTGATTTGCAGTTGTCCATTATTGATCTTAAAGCTAAAAGAAGAGTGACTAAGCTCTGTCCATTATCCTCAGTGAAAGACATCTCAAAGCCAGCGTGTTGAGAACCATCATGGATAGGATGGAGGATCCGTGGAGAGGTTCATCATCTATGAAGGATCATTTGTAGGCCCCACTCACCCCCACCCCCACCCTCTTTTACTGTTATGTTCATTTTCATACCCAAGTTACCTCCATAGCCTACATCCACCCAGCATTATACTTTTCCATTTTAGACCAATAATAGAAATGAAAGATTGAGGTATTCTGGAAAACAGTAGGAAAAAAAAAAGATGATTTACTTAATTCCACAAAAGTAATTGACTGTGTGGCTGTGAGAAGAGCATGGCCTGCTCTTGCAGAGGACCGGGGTTTGGATTTCGGCACCCATATGGGGGCTAACAGCCACCTGTAACTCCAGTTCCAGGGGACCCAGTGCCCTCTTCTCTCCTCCACAGGCATTTCACAGACATGGTGCACTTACATACATCCAGCCAAAATACTCACACACATAAAATTAAATACACTAAAATGTTATTGAGTGCTGAAGATGTACCTTAGTGATAGGACCTGCAAAGAGCTGTAGTTTTGAGCCCTATTACTAGAGTAAGTGAATGAACATATAAATAAATAGGAAATTGACAAATGAATAACGTTATTAAGTATCTAATATATTTTAGGTACTAGGTTCATATAACATTCTGAAAAAGATGGCATCTCTATTCTGAATACAAGTCTTAATCTTTTAAAGTGGACTTCTCTAGACTTTATGTGTACAATTTCATTTGGGGAAGGGTGGGATCAAATTTTGTTCCTTTGATATTAAAATATCTCCAAAGGTTAAAATTATTACTGTAGGTTTTTGCAAATGTAACATGGTGTGGTTTACAAAATATTATCACAGAACTGAGATTAGGAAATTATTTTCTGCAGAATCAAAGAGCGACTTTCTCAGGAAGTAGAATGGGCAGGAGAGCCATAAACAATAATGGATGACTGGTGACTTGTGGAATGAACCATTGTCGAAATGATGTTCTGGGACCACATTATATGATTAGAGATCACTTAAATCTATGTATTCAATCTGGCTTCCTACTATACACTCAGTTTGTTTGAATTTAACTAGCCTTTAAGAAAAACAATGTAATTAGGCTGACAATGCTTTGGACTCCCAATCTAGTTATCTCTTACAAACTGAGCTAGACGCATAACTTTAATATTGTACGATGCTCCATATTGTGACTCACTATGCCCCTGAGACATGGTAATTAGACCTAAGACCCTGCATGAGATGTGGTGATTAGATCTAAGGCCACTGCTGAAAGCAGTCATAACAGTGAGGACAACATATTCCACCCAAGTGTTGGGAGCAACAGGAAGACATAGGTTGATGATGTCTGTGGTTTTGTATGCTATTCCCAGTAAATAGGATAAGAAAACTAAGCTCTTCCTTTGTAGACTCTGGTTATAGCTTCTTGGAGACAAAGTTTCTGATTCTTTCCCTGTGTACTGATTAATGTGCCTTTTAATAAATATAAGAGGAGTCCATTTCTTCACAACAGAACCCTTTGGCAAGAAATTAGGACTATTTAGTATAGAAATTGGATGTAACAAAGTTTAATGAACAAAAATAGACTCTATGAGTAATCTTTATTTTCAGGTACCATTATCTCTGTCCATGGGCAGACAAGTGAGGCAATGGTCTGCTACATAATTTCCTACCACCATGTTTTACTTGAATAAGGATACCTGCTATCCTCTAAAATTAGCTTGTTCAGTATTCTGGGGTAAGCTAAATTATGGTTGAAGTTTGTTCATATAGAGGATAAGATAAGATTTGTAAAAAATATCTTTTCTTGAAGAAAGTACCACTTGAAAGTTAGTTATTATTGTGTAAGACCTTTCCAAGGACACACAAAGTTAACGTAGAATCAGAAGAATAGCCAGCTCCCAGCTTCCTAAGAAGAGGACTTTTCCATCAAACAATACTTACTGAAATACATGGGCCTGGCAGATTTGTGAGGCCCAGTGGATAAGCTTTCATAGTGTGCTAACTTAAATGGAAAAGTCTTCATCCAATTTTGTGAGAGTGACTCACTTTGTCGGTACATAGATGTACTAAGATTTTTTTAAGGTTAAAAATGTAACTAATGGCTTTTTAAAAATGTCCTTCAGGCATAACAGATATGAAACAGTTAGTGAAGTGAAATGCTAAAATCTGCTTTTTTTCTGTAATGAATCAATAACTCTTTGTCTCTTCACTAAAACTGGGCTTTTAAGGAAGAAATTTTAAAATGTAATTATATGTTACATGAGCACAAAATAAAAAAAAGGTCAAAAAGTAATGTCTATTCAGCTTAATGGATTTCTTATTGACCCTATATGGAATAATGGTGAAGTTATTTTTCTCTTTATCAAAAGTTTACTTCCATAAACCAATTCTACTCATTCTAAACCATCAATACATCATACCTACATGGTCCTTACATCAATTGTCAAGCTCTTAAACATCTGAGTTGTACACAAAAGGTTGAAAGATTTTTCTTGGAGGCTGAACATATGCTGGAAATGCATAAGTATCTCTGGAAAACTGAGACATAGAAATACCACAAAACCATTTCCATTTCAATAAGTCTGCATTTAGTGATCCAAAAAAATCAGTATTTTATTGAACTGATTTCTTCATCTTTTTGAATGAACAAGCTATGCAAAACTATCTTTAATGCAAACAGACTCACAGTGCTTTGTGCAATTCCCTTAGAGGTATAACGTTGTTTTCTTGTTAA
The DNA here is from genome assembly GCA_009823505.1 of Rhizomys pruinosus. Classification (NCBI taxonomy): domain Eukaryota; kingdom Metazoa; phylum Chordata; class Mammalia; order Rodentia; family Spalacidae; genus Rhizomys; species Rhizomys pruinosus. The sequence continues at coordinate 943,569 of VZQC01007984.1, forward strand.
CATATTTTATTGGCTGGACTTGCTTACAGCTAACGTAAGATAAAGACATCATAGATTTGCCATTATTCTAACCTAGAAACCTAAAGTTAAAAAAAATGAAGTGACCATCGTTTTCTAAATAACTATCTTAAATACTGGCTTAATCATGTAAGGATTACAATTTATTGAAGTCATAAGTGGAGAAAAAACTAGTTTCTGGGATTATGGGATTCTTCTCATCTTATTTGGCTGTATCGGACAGTATTTTCTGAATTCTATTAGTATCATGTGTGTATTATCAGAAGAAGATATTGTCCCTCACTGTGAAATATAACTCCCAAATTTCAGTAGCCTAGATGACAATAAAAGGAGAAATGATAATTAGATTATAAAAAATAATTAACAGCAACTAAGAACATTTCAAGAAATACTTCTGTCTTCCCCACATTGCTTTTGGCTCAGTAAAATGAATCAGGAAGTTCGGTTCCTTTCATTTCACAGTAGTCCCATCTGAAAACATGACCTCACAACCATCTCAGAGAGAAGAGCTTGCCAAGCAAACCAGAGATGTTTTTGTGGCAGCCTTCAAAGTTGGGTCCATTACTTCTGCCCATCACTCACCAGCCAGGGCTGGCCACAGAGCAGACACTAATGTCTGGGGAGGCTCAGCAGCATTGTCTTCTTATGTGTTTGCATAGAAGAATTGTGAGGAACGGAACATTTGCAGCAGTTTTTCTGTGAAATCATTAAACAAGTGTACAACCCCAGAACGTGCTTGTGTCATAGGAATCCTGGAAGCTGGTTACTGAACGCTTACAAGGAGAGTTTTCCGGAGGCAGGTAAGTGTAGCAGGCAAATATCTCTGTGCACCTTTATACAGAGATTTTTTTATAAAACAAATGCTAAAACAAAACAGCAACAGAGCCAGACAGTTATTTGTTTTTGTCAGATTTTGTTTGCGGCTGTCTCCTTTTCACTTTCTCTTCCTTTGACCTTCTCCCAGGCTGTTCCTCCTGGTATTTCCCTGAGTCCTTTCGGACTAATTGGGAAGTTCTCTCTGGTCTTCAGAGACCCCCACACTTTCCAGGATAAAATCAGATCACCTCAGAGAAAATGGCAGAAGAGTAGAAAAAATATGGGGAGAAGCTATTGGTATGCACACTTCCGAACAACTCTTCTGTAAATACACATTGAAATAAACTTTCAAAGGACTGTGTAGCTCATATTGAACCCTACTGAGAATCCAGGTAGCTGATGAACTGATATCTCAAAACAAAGAAAAATGAAAATTAAATTAGAAATAAAAATTAACAACTGAGAGAATTTGAAAAATAAATTTCTATCTTCTCAGATCTTTTCAAAGACTCCAATGATGGGTATTGTTGTGAATGGAAGAAGTGATTTTCTTTTCAGAGTTTCCCATTCAAGAAGATGACAAAGGTATCTGAAATTACAGATCTGAACTCCCTGGGAATCAATGCTTTTCCTGCTGTCAACTTAGCTGCTTTTGTAATTGATGTGACAGTTTCATTTCCCCACTACCATAGATAGTCCACGTGTTACTCCATCTTTCAAGCAAATCTTAAAAGAGAAGGTTTTAACTGTCCAAACAAGGTCTGGAGCAATGACAGGCAGTAGATCCTCAGTTTTGATAACACCCCTCTTTGGACAGTACAAAACAGAAAGTTGTCAGTGTGATGTCATCAACATGCCCAATAATGACTTCAATAGCACAACTGGAAATTTTAAATCTTTATCAATAGCCTTTTTAAACTGGGGTCTCCTTAACACAGAACCAAGCAGGCACAAATGGAAGCAGACAGTGGTCATCCTTTAACCATCTCTGCCCCAGAGTTATTATCATTAATTTTGCTGTGCTTAGACAGTAAAGACTGTGCTTTACACAGCATTGAAAACTTTTTATACCTTCTTCCATTTAACCACATCTTCCTACAGGTCTTTTACCACTCATATAACTTGAGATGAAGCAAGGCTGTAGGAAGACCTCGAACTTCTGGTTTGGGGTAAGAGCTAAAAGTATAGAATATTCTGTGTCTCTTGGAATGAGGTAGGTAGGTTTTTGTTAGATTATCAACTACACACAACAGTGTCTTAAAACAATTGGAAACTTGCTTTTCATGTGCACAGTGGTGGGTGGTAAAGGGCATCTCATCACAGCTGTCCCTGCATCAAGCTATCCCTCCGTGCGTGCTTAGTAGCTCCCGAGCTGGAAAGGGACCATGGCAAATTATATACTGATTTTCAGGTCTTTAGCATGACAGTGACAGACACCCATTCAACTCAATTTATTAGCACAGGGCTTTTGTTACACTGAAAAAGGAAATCCAATCTTACTATGGAAAGAAAAATAAGTATTTTAGCTGAAGGGTTAATGACTACCATCGCAACTTTTCCAGTGTGTGAACTTTCATTTTCTTTCAAGAACCAAACCAAATGTCACCTCTGTGGGAAGCCTCTGGTGACATCTCAAGATAGTCGACTCTTATGCCTTCCTCCCAAATAATTTGTACATACTTTCTTGGAATACTCAACCTATTTCATTATTAAAAACAATGTCTCACATCACATGGAAAATTCTGTGCTCAGCACATAATTTGTCATCTATAGTCATGCTACTGGGCACAGCATAACTAACCACTAATCAATTTTCCCCATCCCTCCCTTCCCACTCTATTCTCCCAACCTCTAATAAAGACCTTTCCACCTCTTCACTCTCCCCAGCCTCTGGAAGCCACCATTTTTCACTCATATATTTGTGTCCAGTATCTGATATAGGTGGAGCATGTACTCAGTGCTTGCCAAGTGCTTGCCAAGTGTTCCTGTGGCAGGTTTGTTTGTCCCCACTGTGAACATTAACTGGGTCTATTTGTATCAACTAAACCTAGGACCTTGAAATAGTATTAATAGGAATGGATGTTCACAGTATACGTTGGATGATAAATGAATGAATGAACTATTTTTGTTATTATAATGTGTTATATTAGTAGGGTAGAGTAGGTTATGATACGGCAACACTTCTACAAAATTAAATTTGACAAAAGTTTATGGATTATTTATTTACTTATTTGTTCGTTTGTTTTTGGGTCTTTTTGAGATAGGATCTGCCCCAGCTGGCCTGAAACTTGCTATGTAGACCAGTCTAGCCTCAATCAGACAAGTGCTGAGATTAACAGTGTGTGCCACCATGCTGGTTCCCATGGCTTGATTATTTTAATATTAGAAATGAGTTGACAAAAATCTTTGCTCCATCCTGTTAGGGACCTAGGTGGTCTAGATTATATTGTTTTATAGCTATATCATCTATACTTCGATAGCCTTTTCAATTATTCAGTCAAAAAATTAAAAACTGGTTGATCACAAATGACTTTTTAATCATTTGGTTAATAAATTATTCACCTCATTCTCACATTTTAATTCCCTGGGCTAGACCAATTGCATGACCTCATCTCCATAGGAGCTAGAAAACCTATGGAAATTAATGGAACCTTTGTTGTTACTTACTGTCTCTGTCACACACTTGAAAATAATGTTTTCATAGTAGAAAATAAAATGGTTGTGATATGGAAAAAATAATGTTGACAAGTAATATAATCATATTTCTCTGGCATTTTCCACTTGAGATGGCTGAACTCAAAAGCTGGTATAAAATGCCTCTCAACTAGAGAAGGCAAATCAAAGGACAATCACAAAGCTTCAATTTTTGAGAAACAAGTCTTTCACAGACAATCAAATGATTCCCAAGTTACTGTAATTCTCCCTCCCAATGCCGTCTCAAATATGTCTAATGATAAAAACCATTCAGTAACACTCAAACCTGAGAATACGTTTATCTCTATACTGCATACTGCAAGGAATTTACAACAACAGAGTCTTCAGTGTGTTTAGGCACAGAAGCAAAATGCTAATAACTTTGCTCTGCTTTGTTTTCTGTTAACATAGATGCCTGTGGGAAATACTTTGTCTTGATCTGTTTTGTCAACTTAGATTCTGAAATAATATGAACAAGAAGACTTGGAAGCTTCTAATTACTGCATGTGTGCTACTTATATAAAGGTAGTCATAATTTGTCCCACTCCATCACTATTGTCTTTGTAGTTACAGATCTTTGATTCAGCTAAGACACAAACACAGGTTAGAAATTTAATTATTAGGTGGTCTCCTTAAGCGTGTTGGTGTTCTGCATTCATCCAGACAAAATACATAGATTGGCTCAGACTCTCTCTTCTGTATATAAAATCCAGAATGGTTGAAAACAAGCACATTTTATTACACTAGTAGAGCTGTATTTGTTGTACAACTAATTGACATATAAAAGTACTGTGTTGGATTCTTTCTTTTTTAACAAATATTTTAATTGAGACTGTGCATTTCATATACCATTTCATGTTGGATTATTTTTTTTAATTTTTTTAATTTCATTTATTTCCGTATGTGTATGAATGTATTGTCTGCATGCAAGTCTGTGCACCCGTGTCGTGCAATGCCGCGGAGGTCAGAAGACGGTGTCGGATTCCCCTGGAACTGGAGTTCTCCTGGAATTGGAGTTTCAGACAGCTCTCGACCGCCATGTGGGTGCTGGGGATCGAACCTGGGTCCTCTGCAAGAGCGGTCGGTGCTCTTAACCGCTAGGCCATCTCTCCAGCCCTCATGTTGGATTATTAAACCCTTTCTATCCTATCAGAAATAGAGACAAATAGTCTACTTCGATTAAGTGGAAATGAGGCCACACTTAACTTTTTTACTATAATGACAAATATGACTAAAGCATTTCACATTCAAGGGGCTGGGTTTTAATCCCAGCACTGAGGAGGCAGAGACAGGTGGATTTTTGTGAGACACAAGACCAGCCAGGTCTACATAGCAAGTTCCAGGCCAGCTAAGGCTACAAGGAGACCCCATTTAAATAGATAAATAAATAAACAAATAAATAATAACAAATAAAAAAATAACCTCCTTACCCTACCCCCAAATAAGTAGAACTAAAGCAAAGGAGAACTATAAAAGTACACGCAAAAGTTAGGTATGCTGACACAGTCCTATAATCTCAGCATTTAGGAAGCAAAGCAAGAGGATTGTGAGTTAAAGGCCAACTTGGGCTATCTAGACTATTCCAGGTTGGCCTGGGCTACCTGTGTTTCACTATTATCTATCTATATGTATATCTAGTATACATATATTCTATACAAGTATATGTATTTGGACAAAGGGTATTTATATATTATATTATATATTTATATATAAATGCAAGTGTCAAATATGCCAAAGATTTTTTTTCCTGGTCTTTTTGAGACAGTGTCTCCCTGAAGCCCTAGCTGTCCTGGAATTCACTATGTAGACTAGGCTGGCCTTGAACTCACAGAGATCCACCTGTTTCTGCCTCCTGAGTGCTGGGATTAAAGGTGTGCACCACAATGCCCAGCCGATGCCAATGTTTTATATCTTCTTCCTCATTTTACTTGCAACAGTTTAAAGTCTTTAAAAATCCTTAGTGAGATTTCTTATGCTTTCATTTAAGATTTTATTTTCATTTTCTCATATTCAAACATAATGTGTTTATGTAATATTTAATATTTGATCAAATTAAACAATTATTAGTACTTTTGGTTTATATTGCCATATAACACAAATTAGGACCTTTAAAAGCAGTTTACTTCTTTCTATGCTTTCTACGGCTCTCTAATCTGAACTGAGAGCAGCTGGATGATTCTTCCATTCCAAGGAGAATCCACTGGGACTGAACATGTCTGACACATACATCAGCTGGGAAGACTAGGCTATCTCACACTAATTGAACATCTCTGTCCACATGGCCTCTTCATCAAGCTGCCTTGAGCTTCCTTATATGATGACCTCAAAGTCATCCAACTTTGTAACTGGAAGCTGGTTTTCATAGTATAGAAACAAAACTTGCCACTTTCCTTAAGGCTCAAAGCACAGCTGCATGGATGCTGTGTGTTATCATTCCAAATCAGTCACAGGCCAGCCTAGATTCAAGGAGAGCAAAAATAGACCCATTTCTGGAAGTAAGAAATGGCACGCAGGAAGGGACAAGATAATAGTTACTTCAGGAAACCATTTACCACATCGGAGGTGGGGGGGATTGCAATAAACATATTTACAGGCAAAAACAATAGTTTCTTGGAAACCTTACATAGAGTGAGCTGATGCATCTGTTCACTTCACTATCTTCACTGGAAAAATCACTTGCTATTCATACATTCAGTATTAAGAAAAAGCAATCTAGTTATTTTGCAAAAGTGTTAGTTATTCCAGTTATTTGGTATAATGAAACCTAATAATGTTTCTATAAACTTTACAACAGAAAGCAAAACTGTTACTAGAATATATGATGAAAACAAAGTTCAAATACTCTTTGGATAGGTGATAATCTTTGACAGAAAATAATATCTCATGACAGAGAGAAAGATAAAAACACACACAAGGATTGTGTTGCCTGAATAGATTCATGAGGAGACTTTATTTCAGAAGGCAGTACTCATGGACAAAGGGGTGTCAGCACGAACACTCCCTGCTGGACACCACATTGGCAGCATTTGCACCTAGCTCTTCATGTCACTGCCACGTCAAAGAAAGACTCCAAGATCCTGTGCTGAACAAGAGAATTCCTTTGAGATCACAAGTTTTGTTGTTGTTGTTGTTTGTTTGTTTGTTTCCCAAAGTACCTTTTTGAATCATCAGCAGAGGAGAAGAAGAGGAGGGGGAAGCTGAGAGGGAGAGGGAGGAGGAGGAGAAGGAGGAGGAGGAGGAGGAGGAGGAGGAGGAGGAGGAGGAGAAAGAGAAAGAGAAAGAGAAAGAAAGAGAGAGAGAGAGAAAGAGGAGGGGGGGAGGAGGAGAGAGAGGAAGATGAGGAGGAAAGGGAGGAGGAAGAGGAGGAGGAAGAGGAGGAGGAAGGAAGAACTAAATAACCAAGACAGCTAGAAAGCAGTGAAAATGATTAAACTCTTTGTATGCTGGTTGGTCACATTAAAAATCATGCATCAAACTCCTGTTGTAACACCGTGCAATGATATTGCTAATGAAAAGCTGCATTTTAGCCATTAAAACTTTGTGATGACATTAAAAGCAATAACACATGTAGAATCATTTTTCAGTTCAATTTACCATTGTATGAATTCCTCCAATTTAAAATGGAAAATACTGATCTAAGAAAATCTATGCCAATTCATTTTTAGTGGCTCAAGATTTTCACATGGAAATTATTTAAAAAGAGAGGAAAATAAACTTTCATTTAAAAATTACATTTAATCATTTACCAAGTACAAAGTCTAGTGGTAGTACTATAAAAATTAAGTAAATTGTATACATTAGTCTTAATCTCTCAGTAAGGAAGGAGTTAGGGAATTAAATTTTTCTGATAAAGTACAGGCTATGAAAACTATAATCTTTCTATTACAAATGAAGAAACAAGAAAAAAAGAGGAAGAAATGTTGGGTTTTCTAGTAGAAAAGAACCAATATATTGTCTACATAATTATGAGAAAGAACATATTAGATTAGCTGGCACAATCAGAATCTGGATAGTGACCCAAAGACCATCTTCAGGCTAGGCAGCCAAGGAAATCAGCAACTTCTTTTTTTTTCTATTATTTTTTATATTATTTTATTTTTTAATTTTATTTATTTTCATATGTGTATGAATGTACTGTCTGCATGTAGGTTTGTGCACCCGTGTCGTGCAATGCCGCGGAGGTCAGAAGAGGGTTTTGGATTCCCCTGGAACTGGAGTTCTCCTGGAATTGGAGTTACAGATGGTTCTTAGCTGCCACGTGGGTGCTGGGGATCGAACCCGGGTCCTCTGCAAGAGCAGTCGATGATCTTAACCGCTAGGCTATCTCTGCAGCCCGGAAATCAGCAACTTCTTTCTAAGAAGCCAGAAGTATAAGAACTAATGATACAGCTCTGAGAGAGTTTCAAGAACTAGAAGTTCCTTGGAGAATTATTGGGTCAAGTCTAAATTCAAGGACTCATACCACAAGCAAAAAAACACATTTATTCAGAAATTGATCTTGTACAGGAATGAGGGTAAGATTTCCCTATTTTCTTTTTCGTTTCATTTGGGTCCCAAACTTATTGGAGAATGCTGCCCATATCAGAGCAAGTCTTGCCCCTTAGGTTCACTGACATCTAAATCATCTCTGAAAATACTCTCAGACATGCAGAAATGTGTTCTATCAGTTTTCCGGGGGCCTCCAAATCCAGTCGAGTTGAAAACCAAGCATAAAGATTTCACAGTGTCTTTATCACACACTGATGAAGCAATCAGCAGATCATGATGTCTTCTAATCGTTTAGAGCTCAGTTGTTACTCAGTTGTTACCTTGTACGAGTGGTCGAGAGAAATGCAATCAATTATAAAGATAGTGTTTTTGTAAAGCATTATATTTCCTTGAATTGGAATATATATTTGGAAGCTCATTATCTGGACCTTTTGCAAAGCTTCAGGGTCATAACCTATCTTGCTTTATCTTGAGATTTGGCACTTGCATGGGCTTTGGTATCATGCAACAGTAAATCAGGAGAAATCTTATGGTCCTTGACCTTGATTTCCATCCAGAGGAGAATGCTCTTCAGGTGCCAGGAGGTGACACTTAAGGAGTCTAGGATTCTAAGTGACCAGTGGCTAAAATTCCACTGATAGATGCATCAGGAATCAAAGGAATCAAAGGAATCGATAGAAATTTGCACTGCATTGTTTTGCTCATGGTCCCCACAGGATTAAATTAATAGCAAAACACAACTCAGGTTTTTATTATTATAGTAAGATTTGTTCCTTGAAAAGCATACTTTCTGTTTTAAGAATTTTTCATGTGCCTCGCTCATTTAAGGTACACACATTATGTAGCTTGTTAAAAAGTTTGATTAAAGACTGAGCAATTACAGTAATAAGGACATTTAAATCAATCACACTTCTGGCTAGAGACCATTCAGACTATCTTCTGGACACAATTATATATTGATTTAGAAAGAAGTAGATTTACTTTGCAGAGGTTTCTTTTTTTTTTTTTTTCTTTATGTGAGGATGAAACTTTGTGTGTGGCTTGAAGCCAGAACTTGTAAGACCTGTCCCAGGAGATCTCCAGCCATCTGATATCTCTGTGGGCATTCAGAGTTATCTGTAGCAGGAAGATTCGGGATATTACAATGATTCTTGCCTCCCCCTATCTCTGCAAAGTTCCAGGCCCCTTCCCTTGAGGCATTGAGCAAAATGTCACACCTCTAGTTACCTGTTGCACAAACCGGAGTTCTGCAGCACAGGATTAGAACCAAGTTGGCTCACCCCTCCCATCTGCCTGCTCCCCACTTCCTTGCCCAGAGCACAGTAGACTTAAATATATAGACCTCACTGACAGAAAATAAACAGAGTTCCTATCTTCCCCGGCTCTCCGAGTGTGTGTGAGTTGGTTCCATTCCTCGGGTGATCTCCTGCGGTCCCCCCCCCCCTTCTTGCTGGAGGGAAGCCTAGAGACTGTTGGCCTGCAGGAAGGAGACAAGTCCTGGAGCTGAGCCAAGAAGGGAAGGACAGCCTGTGGAATGTGGTCACGTGTGACTCAAAGACATTGAACAATGACACTTTACTTTTTTTTTTCTTTTCCTGGTCTAAGGTATAAGCCTAGATCACTAACTGTACACCTTTCTTCTTTTTAAATATGTATTGAATGTTACAAATTTCCCACAACTTTCAGGTTATATTTTTCTTTTTTTTTAGGCTTGCTTTCTGTATTTTTATTTTATTTTTAATACTTTTATTAATGAATTGTGTATTTCATTCATTATATTTCAGTCCAATTTCGACACATTTCCCTCTCCCTGCCCCCATCCCACCCCTGTTTATGCCTTCTGCCATACATGTCTTACATCTTTCTCTCAGTCTTTCCAAAGTTTGTCCCTGCAGAGGCTTGTTGTTTTGGGCAGAGTTTAGCTGTATCATTCAGTTCTTTAGCCCAGTCTTTATGTTGTTGTTTTTCCCTCCCCTTTGTATTCCTCCAACATATGCCTATATAACCATCACACATGCATCAAAATTATGATCTCTGAGAATAAACCGTATGTTAATTAAAAATATATATTTAGGAATTCATATTTCCCCCATTAATTTTATGTTATTCTAGAATATGAATGCATACCTTCTGCCCATATACAGTAATTACAGAGTCTGAAAATAAGTGGTAGGTCGATTCTAGAGCCTGTTAAGATTTTTACATTATAACCACATGGTTGCTTTCAGATAAAAAGGCATATAACAGTAATGTTGTTCAGCTTGCCTTTCAGTTGGGGATTTGGTGTTAGCATCCACAAATGAGGGAAAACCGTTCGCTGTTTCTTTACTTTTAAGCTTCAGAAAATGAAGAAATATTTCATTTAGAGGTGTCAGGTGTACTACATGAATATTTTGAAGACCTGAGTTTGGAATTTTAATATTATTAATACAACAAGCATTAAGCCAGAGAATATAGTGTCAGAACTATAGTTTTCTTTTTTTAATTTTATTTATTTTTGTATGTGTATGAATGTACTGTCTGCATGTAGGTTTGTGCACCCATGCCGTGCAATGCCACGGAGGTCAGAAGAGGGTCTCGGATTCCCCTGGAACTGGAGTTCTCTGGGAATTGGAGTTACAGACGGTTCTCAGCCACCATGTGTGTGCTGGGGATCCAACCCGGGTCCTCTGCAAGAGCAGTCGGTGCTCTTAACCACTAGGCTATCTCTCCAGCCCAGAACTATAGTTTTTTTAATGGTTGAAATGGTGCTCTTAGAACCAGGTATGTCTAAAATCTTTTTCCATTCATTGAAATGATCAGTTAAAATTATAAACTAGCATTTTGAAGATTAAAAACAAATGAAAGAAGCAGATGTCCTAAGAGATGATCTCACTTATTTTCGAATAGATATTTACTATCTATTGCTGGCAGAGACAATGTAACTTGAAAAGAAATAGATAAGCCTTTTGGAAGAACTGGACAGGAACTCCAATTCTTCTATAGCCTGAATTTGAACAAGGTTTTGTTCTCTCCATCTGTCTCTGTCTCTGTCTCTCTCCCTCTCTTATTAGGGATTTGTCCCTTACTAGATCATTTGCTGTAACAGTATGTGAATAGTCTGAATCTATGGTGGAGGGTATAGGAGTACAGTACAGCATTCCTGTAATCCCTCATGAGTGTCTTAGATTATTTGGTGTTTATGTTTTCCTCACGACCTGGAGGTATCCCTCTTCTAATTCAATTTTCTATATTTTTTCCACTTAAACTTTCCAATCTCAGTGGGTTAAAATAATCACCATTTTCTTGCTCACAACAGTTTTGGGACAAGAATTTGGGCAGAAGATGGCAAGCACTGCACATTTCATTTATGTTCATAAGTCATTCAGATGGTTGCTCTCAAAATGGCTGAGGACTGGCAGCATCAATTCCACTGGGGGCATGTGCCTGGAGTCTGCACCTGACATCTCCAAATGCTCATTTCTTTCCCACAAGTGGGTACTTTTGCCTCTCTCCCAATAGTGTTCTCTTGGTAGTTGCACTTCTTACATGACAGCTAAATTTCCATGAATGTACAAGTGTGAAGTTCAAAATTAAAAAAACAAAACACCCTGTTTTCCTACAGCTTCAGGGCAGAACAGGAACAATGCCTCTCCCACTGCACCTTATGGGTAGGATATCTCAGGACCAGTCGTACTGAAGAGTGAAGACTACCTGCTGTTGAGAGTGCTGGGAGGTTGCATCACTGACTGCTAACCAAGGTAATAGTCCATTATTCTTGACAAAACAATATCTACTTCCAACAATACTACCATCTTCACATAAACTGGTCTAACTCTTAGCAAACTGAATGTGTTTCAGTGACAGTATTGTTAAGTAGCACAAATCTGGAGTGGCAGAAACCACGAGGTCCCACAAATAAGGCAAAGTGTGTAAGAGCATGTGAAAAAGAACTAAACATCACAGAGAATAAGGCAACAGACTCAGATTTCCTCTCTCTTAATATGACTGCAAGATTGAAAAAACTATGAACTATTTTCCCAAACTGAACTATCTCAAGGACTCGTTTCTATCATAACATACAATCTTTTTTTTTAAACTTTTTTTAAAATTTTATTTATTTCTGTATGTGTATGAATGTACTGTCAGCATGCAGGTTTGTGCACCCGTGTCGTGCAATGCCGCGGAGGTCAGAAGAGCATTCCCCTGGAACTGGAGTTCTTCTGGAATTGGAGTCTCAGACAGCTCTTGGCCGCCATGTGGGTGCTGGAGATCGAACACGGGTCCTCTGTATGAGCGGTCGGCGCTCTTAACCGCTAGGCCATCTCTCCAGCCCCATAACATACAATCTTAAACTCACTATATTTTATTTAACAGGGTATGCTGTGAGAAATATAACAGCTAGCCTTAAGCTTGATGGAAGTTTCTATTTTAATCTCATTTTTTAAGTTACTTAAACAGTACCTGCTTAAAATGTATGTGGGAAAGAGAAGAAGGGAGACAGCAAGCAAGTTTAGAAGGGCACTCATCTGTGCATAGATTATAAGGAAGGAGGAAGTGAAGTGATCAAGTGAGACAGAAACGAATTGCCAACGTCCATTTAGATAACAAGCGGATGGTGTTATTTACTGTCCTGTTCCATTACTGACATTTTCCTTCACACCACAGGTTGCCATGACCCCTCATTCTGCAGCATTTCATGATCATAATTTTGCCACATGACGTTTCACTAACCACATTCCATTGAACATCTCTTAACCCTTGACATTTGGGCACAAATGATATATTTGAACCTGCAATCAAAAACCTTTTCCTAAGAAATAAGCACTTGCATTTTAGCATAAATGCAGAAACTGGAGATAGCCTCTTTATAATTTAAGCAGATGTTTTTTCAAGACATGTCTTCCTACTAGTCTTTAAATGCAAGGTAAAAATATGAATTTTTTTCTTCAAATATGACTTCCCTGGCATATTTTATAATTTCATCAACCTCTAAAAAGTTGTTCAGAAGGAATAATTTTTTCTAATTGCTAAGAAGTCTCTTATTTTGAAAATTTCATGTACAACTTTATTTTGTATCTTATAATTGAGGAGATTGGATCATAACATAACCTATTTATTAATGTTCACATTGAATTTCTCTATAATCTTTAAATTTTCAGACTCTTTCAAATAGCTAACACAGTGGGCACACCAACTATATTAGGGATGGCCTGCCAAAGCCAAATGAACTCTATTTTTATTAATACAATTTTATCAGAATTCAATCATTCAAATCATTGCAATATTATCAATGACTACTTTCATGCTACAAGAGTAGTTGAGTAGTTTTTAAAGACTGTATGGCTCACGAATCATATCATCTGACTCTACAGAAAATATGCTGAAGAATGTTTTTCCTGTTTCTATGTGCAGTTTCACTGATTTTGCTCCTTAGTTTCTCTTTTAGGACATTGTTTTGCAAGCTGTGGTATCTGGACCTCTCCTCCCTCCTTTGTCACTTGGTACTTCTAAAAATGGAAAATCATTGAGTCCCATCATTTCAGCCAATGATTCTCAAGCTTTATCAGGCAGTCCTCTCAAGCAAGGCAGGTAACCCCACTGTTCAATGCAAATATCATATTGCTCTGAATTTCTTTTTTTTTAGAAAGAAATTTATTTATTATTTTTTATGTGTATGAGTATACTGTCTTCATGTAACTTGGTGCACCCATGTCCTGCAATGTGCGGAGGTCAGAAGAGAGCATTGGATTCCCCGGGAACTGGAGTTAAAGACGGTTCTTAGCCACCATGTGGGTGCCAGGAATCGAACCCAGGTCCTCTGCAAGAGCAGTCGGTGCTCTTAACCACTGAGCCATCTTGCCAGCCCTGCTCTGAACTTCTAACTCTCACATTTCATGGTTTACAGAATCAGTCAGTGTCACTAAAAACTCTGATAGTCTGCTTTAAATGAGATCACTCCTATAAGAATAAAACATTCTACATATTAACATATCTTCATTCATTAACTTACATATGAAAATCGTAAATTGGTCTTAGAATTTAGTAGTTAAAAGCAATGAGCTTTAAGATGTCAAGATTAATGACATGGCTAAGTTGTATGACTTTGATGCAGGGACTTCAGAAAGCTGCAAAATGTCTATGCCCAAGGTGTCATTTTGTAGCTTGACTTCCAAGATTACTCATGGTGCAATTTGAAGGCTTTAGTCCCCTAGGATGGCTCAGAGCCCTGAAGCTGGCTGTTCTGAGAATAAGAGAATGCAATCCAAGATGATAAAGAACCAGCTGCAAGGGAAACTGTGTCAAAGAGGACTCTTGGGGGCCTAATCACTGGAAATCCTGCATCCCAGAGAGACTCAGAGCCAAAAATATAGGAGAGAAAATTTTCTTATAAACATCAGCAAAGGAAGCTACTTAACGCTACCAATAGTATATATAGATTTTAAGATTTTAAAACATTGATAAATAATAAACTAATAGCTCATTGTCTTAATAAAAGGAAGTTTTAATTTACTCAAAAGATAAAATAAGTAATTCCAACATTTCATGTAACAAATGTGTTTATTGTTTTACTTATTTATTTTATGTGCCTGAGTGTTTTTCTTGCAGATGTAAGTGCTCCTGTGTGCAGTGTCCATGGAGGCCAGAAAAGGGCATGGGATCCCCAGGAACTAGAATTATGGAGGTTTGTTAGCTGCCATTTGTGTGCTGGGAACCAACTTAAGTCCTCTGCAAGAACAGCCAGTGCTCTTAACTGCTAAGGCATCTCTCTGCCCCCCCTTATTTAAAAAAATGTTAATTTAATATTCACACATTCATATAATTTGTTCACTCTCTCTTCTCCATTTCCTCCCTCATTCCCCTTACCACCTTTCCCTCCCAACTTCCTGTGGTCTCTTCCCCACCCTTAAAAAAATGAGTCCTTTTGGTGAGGCTTATATGTGCATGAGTGTGAGATCATCTCCTAGAACATGAGTAGCATTTCAGGGCCCACATTCCTGAAGAAAACCTACTCTTCAGCTTCCAGCAGCCACCAGTTGCCTACAGCTCCTCAGACAGGCAGAACTTACTGGTCTTGTGCAAGTCCTCATGCAGTGCAGTCCCAGCTGCTGAGGTCACATGTGCCATGTCACTGTCATAACTGGCAAATTCTGTTTCCCTACAGACATCAGCTCCCTCTGGCTCTCGCAATCTTTCTGCCTCTTCTTCCATACCCGAGCTCTGGGGAAGGGGATGTCATGTAAATGCCCCATTTATAACTGAGCATTTAGCAGTCTCTTGTATTCTGCCAATTGACTAATTTTAGGGTTCTGTATTAATCTCCATCTACCACAAAAAAACCCACATTTCTCTAATATGGGTTGAGAGATATGCTAGTCTATGCATATAAAGATAAGTATTCAGGGGACATTTCATTACTGTTTCCACTTAGCAGAATAATATAGCAAAGTAATAGTATTAGGTTTTCCCCTAGAGCCTAAGGTCTAGCTAGTTATGGGTTTCGGGCTACTTGAACACTTTGAGGTATGGGTTCCATCTTGAGGAAAATCCCATAAATTTTACCAGAAATTGTTTTGTTGCTCTCATAACACTTAGGCCACTATTGCAACAGTAAGCATATCTTGTCAGGGCTGTCATTTTGTATAGATTGCACAGTTCACAGCTAGTTAGGACAGCTGATGACTTTTCTTTCTTAGTACGTTGCTTATAACCCTCTTGCACCATGAAAGCTAGCCAGTAGGTATGAAGCCTCCAGGTGGCACCAACTTGATTGCCATGTCCTATGACTCAGGCCTATGGTGTCTTCAACAATAGGGTCTTAGGTCTAGTTTTGGAAGATAATCAGGAGCAGTAGCAATATCCTATAATGTTGGGTGGAGGGAGTCTGGCATCCTCAATATTTCAATAGAAATTTTTAACAAAAGTACAAAGAAATTAAGGAATATGTACAATAATGGTGAGTTAAATTTATACACCCCTGTTCATAATTGGTGGAGTGGACTTAAAATAAAATTTTAGGGACATAAAACTTCAGTGATCATCATTAGGAAAAGTCGCCTAATAGAAAACTGTGAAACATCTCACAGAGAAGTCATTATTTCCAGTGGTATAAAGAATATATTTTACATTACCATATGCTATGCCATAATATTAGATTGAATATATTTCAAGGACTATAGGGATAAAAATCCATGTTTATTTTTATTTCGACTAAATTGCACCTTTTTTTAAAAATACTTCTCACCACAATGTATTTCATACGCTGCAATATCATGTGATTACTTATTCTGTTTTTAGATTATTTTATATTTCAGTCTACTATAAGCATTTAGATAACAGATTTTTGATTTAGGGTTTGTTTCTATTTGATTTCTGTCATCACAAATACATCTATATCTAAGCACTTCCAACAGTGTTGGAACAGTGAGTATTCAGTATGTATTTATTTTTGCTTATGTTGCTGACAGGGTTGCAGTTTCCAAAATGTCTGTTCATCACACAGAGCAAAACAACTCACATCGTGATGAACAAGTAGTAGTGAAAGGGAAGTACAGACAAGGCCAGAAGTTTCGATGACCCAAGAGCCTGCACCTCAGGACCTACTTGTTATAGGCAGGTGCTACCTCATACATTTAACCACCTCCCAATAATACTTCCTTTTTTATTTTTTTTACATTTTTTATTGATGTTTTGTGTATTTCATACATCATTGTCCATTTCTGTTCAGGCATATTCCCCTATCCCTTCCCCCCACCCCACTCCATCCCATCCCAGATCATGCATTCTGCCATAACTGTCCTGCATCTTTTTCTCAGTCTTTTGTTATGCTTAGGAATTCACATTTTCCTCTGTTAATTTCATATTATTTTAAAATATGGGTACATACTCTTCACCCATATACAGTAATTATAGAGTCTGAAAATAATTGGTGGGTGGATTCTAGAGCCCATTGAGAGATTCACATTATAACAACATAATTTCTTTCAGATAAACAAAAATATAACCATACTGTCGTTCAGCTTGCCTTTCGTCTGGGGGATTTGGTGTTAGCATCCACAAATGAGGGAAACCATTCTCCATTTGTCTTTCTGGGACTGTGTCATCTCACTCAGCATAATGGCTTTGAGCTCCATCCATTTACCTGTAAATTTCATAATGCCATCCTTCTTTACTGCTGAATAGTACTCCATTGTGTAGATGTATCACATTTTTGTCATCCACTTGTCTGTTGAGGGGCATATGAGTTGATTCCAGGTCTTTGCTATTGTGAAGAGAGCCGCAATAAACATGGATGTGCATATATCTTTGCAGTAGGATGAGTCTTTGGGGTATATACCCAAGAGTGGTATGACTGGGTCAGGTGGTAGGCTTAGTCTGAGTCTTTTAAGGGTTCTCCACACTGCTTTCCATAGTGTGTACAAGTCTACATTCCCACCAGCAGTAGATGTGGGGAATGGGGAACACTCATCTATATGTATTCAAAGTATCTTGGCCCCTCTCTTCAGCTTCTCCATCCCTTACAATGTATCTCCCATCTCCTTCCCAACTTCATGAACCACCCCACATTTAGTGCAATTAGTGCTATCCATTTGTGTATGAGTGTTATCCACTGGGGGATGGGGAACCTATCAATGACTACCTCTCAATGACTCTTCCTCCCTCAGGCTCAATCAAGATCCACGAGCTCCTCAGGAGTGGAGCGTCCTTCCCCCGTCCATGCTGGAATCTTTAACTCTATTAATCTTGAGGAGGTGTTCTGAGGTAGCCAAGGTTGCTCTGAGTTCATACATGTAATAGCCATGCCATGTAAGAGACTAGCCTTTCATAGCCTTCCTCCTCATATCTGGTTCTTAACATTCTTTCTGCTTTGTGTTCTGCAATATTTCCAGAGCCTTGGTGGTGGTGGCAGTGAGACTGATGAAGATGCTCTATTGATAGCTGACCACTCAAGTTACTTATTATCAGCATTTTTCACAGTTATAAATTTCTGCATTAATCACTGTCTTCTACAATAAGAAGCTTCTCTGAGCAAGGTTTAGAGTAGCACAAATCTACAGATTTAAGCAAAAATACTTA
The DNA here is from genome assembly GCA_009823505.1 of Rhizomys pruinosus. Taxonomy (NCBI): domain Eukaryota; kingdom Metazoa; phylum Chordata; class Mammalia; order Rodentia; family Spalacidae; genus Rhizomys; species Rhizomys pruinosus. The sequence continues at coordinate 961,641 of VZQC01007984.1, forward strand.
GAATGCAGTTTGACAATGTGACCATTTAGGAAAATGGCATCAATAGGTTCTCCCTTGGGCTATGGCTTCCCTTTCAAGGGATTTTTATCATGTTTACAGTACCAGGTAGGAATTACCTCCTGTACAACAGGTCTCAAATGCAACCAAGAGATCAGTTGGTTGTCCCTATCTACCATCTTGCCGCTGCTGCGCCAGTGGGCACATTTTGTCTGAAGGTCTTTATTGTAACATGCAGAGTTCTGTGGTGGGCAGATGATGTCTTTCTCTCTCATCAGCCTACATCGCTGTAAAATGTTGTTCCAACACTATGAAGGCTAGCTAGAAAGAAGAAAGTTTCCCAGTCAGTTAACAATTGGTTTCTTAACAGTCTGCAACCAAAATGCTTGGTGTCTTCAGCAATAGGGTCTTACCAGAGAGTTCTGATGGGCAACCAAGAGCAATGGCAGCAACCTGTCTTGTTTGGAAGTCTCTGGGTCCTCCTGGCCACTAATAACTCATAGAAAGTAGTAACTTGTGCTCAACACTGAGGTTTTCATTTAATAACCCATGACTTCTGGGAGCAGCATCGTTCATCAATCCCATCCATGCCAGATACTTCTGTTCAAACTTTCTTTTGTTTTGTTGTTGTTGTTGTTGAGACAGAGTCTCACTAATGCATCCCTGGATGGCTTTAAACCCATAGAGATCCACCCTCTTCTGCCTCCCCATTGCTGAGATTAAAATCATATAACACCATACCTGGCTCCCTTAAGTTTTATTTGCCATAATCAGCTTATGAACCAGTGGGGTTTCACAAGGCTTCTTTGTGCATCCCTAGTTTTGGTTCACCTACCTGCTACCCATTTTTCCCCCTTTCCCTATCCCCACTTGGGCCTTTAGTTTCTAGTTCTGCCCCTTGTCCCAGTTCTTTCATGACTCATGTGTTCTACTATCCCTTTTTCCTATATCTTTTACTTGGGTTACAGGAACATACATTCTCATGTAACTTCTGCATATAGACTTTTAGTTAACTTTCTCCTGTCATTTGTTTCTCCATTCTATCACTTCATTCCCTGCTTGAATCCTTCTGATCCTGGTATGCCCCCTTGTGGGACCTGATGTTCCATGATGGCTGAGCCTTAAGTGGTGAGCTGGCTTCTTACCCCAATAACCTAGAAGGTGGGAAGAAGCTTAAGCCAGCCCCCACTCGCCTGATGGACATTAGGTGACTGCAGCCACCCCTACCCCCCAGGGAGTACAACTGAAGTGTAGCATTCCTAAGCCCAACACTCTTGAAGCACACACACCTTAGTCTCTGGAACCAAATGATGCATCCAAGATATAAGCCTAATCTTAGGAGACAAATGGCAGGAAATGTGGCCATTGGAAAAGTGCACGTAGACTTCCCTTTATCCCACCCCTATCTTTGTTAAGAGCCCACCGAAGCTACTATATAAGACTCTAAAACTCCTGCAATTAATGAGTTTTTTGGCCCACTGACGCTGGCGCCCAGATTTCTCTTTGATCTGTCAGGTTTACTGGCTACTACCAAAGCCATCTCTACTCCCTGCCTGTTCCTGCCTGCAGCCCTGGGTAGCTACAGCCAAGTGCAGTTTCCACACTAAGGGCTGCAAGGCTGGTGATCAGAAAGGGTAGGAATCTCGCAACATGGAGAAAGCCCATGCCCTCTTTCTACATTTATCTCACCTGTAACCTATTACCCTCCTTTCTTAACTGTACCTTCCACTCCTGGCTCATTACTAGGTTCATGACTTCCAAATGTATTCTATGCTAAACATATAAAACACTAGATTTCAAGCTGTCCACATATAAAAAAAAAAACATGCAGCATTTTTCTTTGGGAGCCTGGGTAGCCTATGTATGTATCCTACCTCCATTCTTTTGCTTGCACACTTTCATTTTTCTTTATAGTAGAGTATATGCACAACATTTTCTTTAATTTTTAAAATATTTTTATTATTTTGTGGATTTCATACATCATTGCTCAGTGCAATTTAGACTCATTTCCCTTTCCATGCCCCCCACCCCACCTGACCTCATTCATTCTGCCATACATATCTTGTATCTTTTTTGAGTTTTTTAAAGTTTTTTCAAAGCAGAGGATTATTGTTTTGGTGAGGATTTTACTGTTTCAGCCAGTTCTTGTCCCAGTTCTTTTGTTGTTTTTGTTCCCTCCAATTTGCATTGCTTATAATATATATATGTCACACCTATACTAAAATTATGTTGTCTGAAATTTAAATGTATGTTATTTCCAAATCATATTTTGGAATTTGCATTTTCCCTTTTAATTTTATATTACTCTAAAATATGCATACATACCCTCCACTCATATACCAAGATACAAATTCTGAAAATGAGTGGTAGGTTAATTCTAGAGCCTGTTAAGGGATTCACATTATAACAGCACAGTTTCCTTCAGATAAAGAGAAATATAACATTAACTTTGGCTCAGTTTGCCTTACAAATAGATACTTGGTGCTAGCATCCACAAATGAGGGGTAATATTTGTCATTTGTTTTTCTGGGAATGTTACTTCTCTTTGCATAATCTCTTCTAGTTCCTTCCATTTACCTAAAAAGTTCATGATGTCAATCTTTCTTTACTGCTGCATAAAACTCCATTATGTAGATGTACCACATTATGACTAGGTCACGTGGTAGACACATATTGAGTCTTTTAAGGGATCTCCACAGTGCTTTCCATAGTGGTTGTGTGAGTTTACACTCGCACCAGCAGTGGATGAGTGTTCCCATTTTCCCACAACCTCTCCAGAATTTGATATTATTTGTTTTCTTGATCTCAGCCAGTCTGATGGGAATGAGAAGATATCTTAAAGTGGTTTTAATTTGCATTTCCTTAATTATTAGCAATGTTGAACATTTTTAAAGCTATTTCTCATCCATCTTTATTTCTTCACTTGTGAAATCTCTGTTCAGCTCTTTACTCCATCTTTTGAATGAGTCATTTTTTCTTCTTTGTTTTTTGAATAACTTAAATAGTCTGCAAGTTAATGCTCTATCAGATTTATCAGTGGTGAAGGTTTCCTCCCCCTCTGTGGGTTTTCTCTTCACTTCCCTGATTGTTTCTTTCACCATACAGAAGCTTTTGAGTTTAATGAGGTCCCACTTGTCAATTGTCAACCTTATTTCCTGTGCAGCTTCTGTCTGCTTTAGAAAGTCTTCTCCTAAGCCTATATCTTGTAGGTTGCTGACAACATTTTCTTCTATCACCTTCGGAGTTTCAGATTTCATGTTGATGCCTTTGATCCATTTGGAGTTGATTTTTGTACAGGGCAAGCTGTAGGGGTTTAATTTTATTCTTCTACAAGTGGCAATCCAGTGTTGCCATACCATTTGCTGAAGATGTTGTCTTTCGTCCATTGAGTCTTCTTGGGCCTTTGTCAAATATGAGGTGGCTGAAATTGTAGGTGCTCAAGTTTGGATCTTCAATTTTGTTCCATTGGTGTATGGGTTTGTTTTTGTGCCAGTACCAGGCTGTTTTTATGACTTTAGCCCTGTAATACAGTTTGAAGTCTGGTATATTGATCTCCCCTGTATTGCTCTTTTAGATCAGGGTTGCTTTGGCTATTCAGGGTCTTGTTTCTCCATATGAATTTAAGGATTTTTTTCCGAGTCTGTGAAGAAATTCATGGGGATTTTAATTAGGATTGCACTGAATCTGTACATTAATTTGGGTAGAATGGACATTTTTACTATATTAATTTTTCCAATCCATGAGCATGTGAGGTCTTTCCATCTTCTGATGTCTTCCTCAATCTACTTTTTCAGGGGATTAACATTTTTGTTGTAGAGATCTTTGGTGTCTTTAGTTAGGTTTGTTCCTATTGTTTTTGAGGCTATTGTGAGGAGGAAGGTCTCCTTATATTCCTTCTTCAGATGCTTGTTGCTGGTATAAAGAAAGGCTACTGATTTTTCTAGGTTAATTTTGTATCCCACCACTTTACTGAAACTCTTAATCATTTCTAGGAGTTTTCTGGTAGAGTTTTTAACATCCATTATGTAAACTATCATACCATCTGAAAAAGGGGTAGCTTGACTTACTCTTTTCCAATAAATACTCCTTTAATTTCTCTTTCTTGTCTTATTGCCCTAGCAAGCATTTCAGGCACATATTGAAGAAGAGTGGTGATAGGGGGCAGCCTTGCCAGGTTCCTGCCATTAAGGGAAATGCTTCTAACTTTTCTCTATTTAGGATGATATTGGCAGTGGGTTTGTTGTACATGGCTTTGATAACATTGAGGAATGATCTATCCAGTCCATTTCCCTCTAGGACTTTAAGCATGAAGGGATGCTGGATTTTGTTGAAGACTTTTTCTTTGTCAATTGAGATGATCATGTGGTTTTTGTCTTTCAGTCCATTTATGTGTTGTGTAATATTTATTGATTTGTGTATGCTGAGCCATCCCTGCATCTCTGGTATGAATCCAACCTGGTCATGGTGGATGATTTTTTTGATGTGGGTCTGTATGAAGTTTGCAAATACTTTGTTGAGAATGCTTGTGTCTATGTTCATTAATGAAATGGGTCTATAGTTTTATTTTTTGGTTGTATCTTTGCCTGGTTTTGGTATTAGAATTATGCTGGATTCATAGAAGGAATTTGGGAGGTTTCCTTATTTTCATATCCTTCTGAACAGTTTAAGTAGTAATGGTTGCAACTCCTCTTTAAATGTTCTGTAGAATTCTGCTGTGTAAGCATCTGGACCTTGGCTTTTTTTAGTTGGGAGGTTTTTTTTTTAACTACATTTTCAATGTCCTCAAATATTATGGGTCTGTTTAAGCTGTGAATCTCTTCTTGGTTAAGCTTTGTTGATTTCCAGGATTTCAAATATTCATCCATTTCCCTTAGGCTTTCAGATTTACTCGAGCAAATGTTTTGTCCAGATCTTTTCTTTGTCAGTTGTGATGTTTCCCATTTCATCATGAATTCTATTGATTTGGAGCTGCTCTTTCTTTCTTTTGGTTAACTGGGCTAGAGGACTGGCTATCTTGTTTATCCTTTCAAAGAACCAGCTTTTGGATTCATTGATTCATTTTATTATTTTCTTTGTTTCTATTTCATTGATTTATGCTATGATTTTTGTTATTACTTTCTGTCTGCTGAGTTTAGGGCTCATTTGTTGTTGTTTTTCAAGTGTTTTTAGCTAAGCTACAGTGTTAGATCATTTATTTGTACTCTTTCTCTCTCTTTTTTTAAACGTATGCACCCAAGGTTATAAATTTCCCTCTTAGGACTGCTTTTAAAGTATCCCATAGGTTTCGTAGTGTTGTATTGTAATTTTCATTTAGTTCCAGGAATGCTTTTCTTTCTTTCTTTCTTTCTTTCTTTCTTTCTTTCTTTCTTTCTTTCTTTTCTTTTCTTTCTTTCTTGATCCATTCATTATTCGAGAGTGTGTTGTTTAGTCTCCATGTGTTCTTATAGATAGTAGAGCTTATCCTGGTGTTGATATTGAGCTTTATTGCACTGTGGCATGATAGAATGCATGAAATTATTTCAATATTTTTGCATTTGTTGGGTTTTTTTTTTTCTCTGCCCCAGTATGTGGTTGATTTTGGAGAACGTTCTGTGGGGTGCTGAGTAGAAAGTATATTCTCTGGTGTTTGGGTGGAATATTTGGTAGATGTCTGTGAGGTCCATTTGGTGTATTGCTCAGTTCAGATGTCTATCTATTTATTCTTTGTCCAGTTGACCTGTCCAAAGGGCTCAGTGGGCTATCGAAGTCCCCTACTATTAGTGTGCTTGGATTAATCTGTGCCTTGAGGTCCTGTAGAATTGTGCTTATAAAGTTCAGTGCACCAAAGTTTGGTGCATATGTATTTAGGATTGTGAAATCTTCATGGTTAATTGTTCCTTTGATAAGGATATAATGGCCTTCTTTGTCTCTTCTGATTAGTTTTACTTTGAGGTCTATTTTGTCTGACATTAAAATAGCAACTCCTAGCTGGGCATGGTGGCACACACCTTTAATCCTAGCACTCAGGAGGCAGAGGCAGGCAGATCTCTGTGAATTCAAGGCCAGCCTGGTCTACAGAGTGAGTTTGAGGCCAGCTGGGGCTATAGGGAGACCTGTCTCAAAAAGACTAACAAAATAAAATAAAATAAAATCGCTTGTTTTTTTGTACCATTTGCTTGAACTATTTTTTTTTCCATCCTTACACTTAAGTTGGTACCTATCTTAGAGGGTGAGATGGGTTTCTTGTATACAGTATATAGCTAGGTTCTGTTTCCTAATCCATTCTCCCAGTCTATGTCTTTTGATAGGGGAGTTCAGACCATTAATATTTAAGGTTATTAATGATAGATTGTGTTGCTTCCTTTCCCCTTATTTTCTGTATGCATTCTTTTTCTAGGCTGGCCTGGGTTTCAATTTTTCTCTTTTGGTTGTGTATTGGAAGGTCCATCTACCACTTCTCTTTCTGGTCTGAAGCATCTGCAGACATCCGAACAGGTAACAAATCAGGTCTGCTAGCTGCTGAGAATGCCCAGTCACTCACTCCATAGGCTTCCCACTGGCCTGTTCCTTTAGATTGGCTATGGAGTGGCAGATTTGCTCTCTCTCTTCTGTTACCTTGTGCTGAGGAATTAGTACTGCTGTTCCCACTGGGATGTCCACACCACAAATCATGGGACCGGGGGTGGGGTCACTGGGGCCTTCACCCAACCCTCACAGCCTACATCTTACCCTGGGTGGGGTCACTGGGACCTTCACTCAGCCCTGGATGTCTCTGTCTCACCCCTGGATGCTGGGCTCTTCACCATCTACCCGAGTCACTGGGACCTTCACCTGGCCCTCTCAGCCCGTGTCTCATCCCTGGTAAGGATGCTGGGAACTCCACATTTTCATTATCATCCATTTCTAGTTGGAAGACTTAAAGATCAATTCCATTTCCTAGATATTGCAAACAGAGCATTACTGAACATGAATGTGCTAGTGATTTTGTAGTAAGATATAGATCCCTTGAGTACATGTTCAGAAGTGCAACAGCCAAGTCATATGTCATTTCTAGTTCTAGGTTTCAGATAAACCTCCAAATTGATTTCCAAAGTGACTGTATAAGTTTATAATCTTACTGACAGCTTTCCCTAAATCTATACCAGCTTTTGCTATCATATGTGTTCCTGATAATGGCCAGTCTGACTGGGATGAGTGATTTTAACTTGCATTTCCTTGATAGCTAAGGGTGTTGAACATTTTTTATTTATTTATTTTTTATTGTTTATTTTTTTAATTTTTTATTTATTGTTTTCTTTGTCTTTTCTTTTTTTTAATTTAATTTTTATTGATGCTTTGTGCATTTCATACATCATTTTCCAATTCAGATCAGGCATATTTCCCTTTCCCTTCCCCCCCCCCACCCCCACCCATCCGAGATCATGCATTCTGCCCAAACTGTCCTGCATCTTTCTCTCGAGTTTATTTTTTCTTATTTAGCCTATAATGATAATCCATTGAGGTACAAGGCATCCTTTCGGTTGCAAACACCAATTCTGCAGCCTGTTGTTGCCCAACCCCCAGCCCCACCATCCAGGGGGGTGACACTGTTGTTCGTCAATCAATCCTTGATCAAATGAGTGTCTCCAGACTACATCGCTGTAGTTTACCATTATCCCCAATCGCAGCCCTTACATTTTTACCACGCCCCCTCTTCTGCGATTGTTCCCTAGCTTAGAAAATGGGGCACAGGTGGATGAGAAGTAAAACAGTCCCTTCTCTCTGGAGCTGTTGCTTGGACTCTGGTAATTCTGGTGTTTCCTTTCATGGGTGACAGTTTGTCCAGGAATAACCTTTCGATTCCTACTGATGAAGCACAAGCAAACTTAGATATATAGGTATTTAAGCAGCATAATATTTGGTTAGTTACTTTGGCATAGACACATATGTTTTGGATGATATGCTATATCCATTGAATTACATTATTTCCCCCCCTGTTAAATATGACAGGGTCTTTACTGTGGCTTATAACATCTCACAACCTGTTAGAGGATGTAAGCTTGTTCGGCATCAGTCTGGGTTATTTCCTCAAGGAGAGCGCCAAAGGCCAATTTTTGGGATATACAGGAATGCTGCCTCTGCTTGCACAGTATTTCCAAGGCAGGTGATGGTGTAGCTGGTGTGACGGTGGAGTTTGCTTGACTCAGGAGACCAACTTTTACTTTATTGGTTTATGTGGCCTTTTGCTAACACTCTCTGGCATTCCAGAGGCCCATCTGTTACACTTGCATGTGCAGGTCTCAAACATCCCTCACCATGGTTAAGTCAGGTTCTTCAGCAGCAGTGTCTTATCCCTCTCCTCCTTGCAGGGATCCCAACTTAGAGGCAGAGCCCTTACCTTTTTGTGGGGCCTTGTATCCACCTGGCCAAAATTCCCTTTAGTTAGAAAATCCTTGCTGACTGTACAGAGCTCTTCTGCATTAATATTACTTTGCCTAAGTGCATAGCCCAAGGACTTTAGTATCATATTTGGTTCGAAACAGAGTATTAATCCTTTTCACGTTTCTTATGTCTATGTTAGTCAATTAAAGAAGCATTTTTACCAGGTTTTATAAGAGATTACCTCTATCAATGTTGTCCCAGTTTACAGTTGGAGAAACACTCTCATCGTCTATATTTCTCCTTTTACAGTATCCACCTTTGTAGCAAATTTCTTTAAGAGATTAACGTAAAAAATTAAGTTTGTTCCCAAGTTATCTCATTATAGTCACCCAAAAACAACATGGGTGAATTTATGAAAATCTGTGCCTTGTTTCCACCCTATAGTTTGTGATAATACAACTGTCTTCTGGAGACTCATGGGTTAACAAAAAACGGAGGGGGATACAGATAGACATAAAATCTTTCCGTCAAAAACTTTGCATTCAAATCTTAAAAAACTAACTACAGGCGAAAAGATTTGTTTGTTCAACAGGACAAAATGTCACCAACTTAACGGCTGAGAAAGAAAAGATACAGCTTTGCATTGAGTAGGATGTACCAAAAAGTGGCAACTGAAAGGTTGACCCGTCTGAACACTGAAAGGAAGAAAAGCCTCAGATTGCCATAAACATCGAACCCCTCTGTGGATCCTACATGTAACAACTATTTATAATGAGTCCTAATGAAACTTATACCTTCTAGGTGCCACAAAGGTTTTGATATGAACATTTTTAAAAGAGTGTTTGCTAGCCATTTGTATTTCTTCTTTTGAAACTTTCTGCTCATATCCACAGCACAATTTTTAATAGTTTGTTTTCTTGATCTTCTTTTTTTAGTTATTTCTATCCGAACAGGTAACAAATCTCCTATCAGATGTATTGCTGGCAAAGTTTTGCCCATTCTATTGGCTACCTCCTCAAAAGATTGAATTTTTCACTATAAGTATTTTATTTTTATGTGATCCCATTTGTCAACTGCTGGACTACTTCCTGAGCTAAAAGAATCCTATTCAGAAAGTCCTCACCTATGCCTGTAAGAGGAAAGATACTCCTCTCTTTTTCCTCTAGCAGTTTTGTGGTATCAGGTCTTAAGTTGAGGTCCTTAATACATTTGCAGGAATTTTGTGACACATATCTAAGAACAATGACCACATTTTTTTAATTGTAGTTATTGTTTCATTATACATTATGGGTTGCTATCAAAACAGTCATCTTCCAGACTGAAATTAAGATGCTTTCCCCCATCTGGCTTTTTTTTAAATTTTAGGTCTTACATTTGCAAAATAAGTGTCCCATTTCAATGTTCTAAAAGTGGGTTTCCTTCAGGCGTGGTGGTACACGCCTTTAATCCTCTGGAGGCAGAGGCAGGGGGATCTTTGTGAGTTCAAGGCCAACCTGGGCTACAGAGCAAGTTCCAGGACAGCTGGGGCCACAGGGAGACCCTGTCTTGAAAAAGACAAAAATAAATAAATAAATAAATAAATAAATAAATAAATAAATAAATAAATGTGGGTTTCCTTCCTTATATATTGGAGAGGTTATTTCCCTGTTGTGTGTCCTTGGTACTTTTGTCAATTATTTGTAAAATATATGGAGTTATTTCTGTTCCATTTGTTCTATGTATCTATTTTTATGCCAGTATCATATTTGATATAATGTATTTTGATGTTAGGGACTTTTGTTCCAGATTGCTTTTGTTGTCTTTTGTAGTTTGTGGTCCCATATGAATTCATTACATCGAAGAGATAATAGTTCTTCTATGCTCACTGCAGTGACTGTGGTGGTTTGAATGAGAGTGTCCTCCATAGGCTTTAAGTATTCAGACATTTTGTCCGAAGTTGGTGGTGCTGTTCTGGGAGGCCTTAGAAGGTGTGTTCATGATGGAGGAAGTACATCATTGGTAGCAGGCTTAGTGAGTTTAACAAGCTTTGCAGTTCTCTCTCTCTCTCTCTCTCTCTCTCTCTCTCTCTCTCTCTCTCGACTTCCTCATTGGAGATGGGAACATCAGCTTTCTGCTCCAGCCCCAGCCGCCATGCCTCCCACCACAATGGACTCTGATTCCCTGGAACCATCAATCATAAGCTCAAATAAACTCTTCCTTTTATAAGTTCCGTTGGTCATGGTGGTTTTATCACAGCAGCAGAAAAGTGACTAATACAGTAGTTGGTACTAGAGATTGGGCTGTTGGCTGTGAAGAACCTGACCATATGGGTGTTTGGAGAAATGTGGACTACTTTGGAACCTTGGGCTAGAAAGTTGTTGACTACTGTAAGCAGAGCTTAACAGGTCATTCTAGTAGAAGCCTAGAAGAAAGCATTGCTACCAAAAAATGTAGTTCCAGAGAAAAATAAAGACTTGGGCAGCAACTGGGATATTTTGGCAAAGAGTCTAGCCACAGTTTGCCCACAGCCCAAATGTTTGCCTGATGCTAAGTTGAAAAGCAATGGACTAATGTCTTTTGTGGCAGATATTTCAAGACAGCCTAATGTAGAAATGGTGGTGTGGCTATTAATGGTGAATGTTGTGCAGATCTACAGTGAAAAAGAGCAGATGGGGCAGAAAGAAATGAAGAATGTACAGTTTGGATCTGAAAACTGCACTAGGAAGATTAAAAGTGGGGCCAAGGAGAAGCTCCCTTTGATAAGGAGATTAAAGTGATTAAGGAAAGGCCTCAAGTAAACAACAGAATCTGTACCTTCAGGGAAAGACCACACCCAGCTAATCCTCCAACTTTTGAAAGGAAAATACTAAAAGGGTTTCCTGCTCCAACAAGTTCAGGGAAGAGGAAAGTTACAAATGTGGTTGAAATAGGCCAGGGTCCACCCCAAACTTGCAGCCAAACTCAGCAGTTTCATTCATGTGGTGCTGGCATTAGAGGCATGAAGGATGCAAGAGTGAAGGGGTCATCAGTTCTTCCTCTGCAGTTTCAGATTGCTGCAGAGGCCAGGCAGAGTACAGCAGGGGTGTCCCTGAATTAAGAAGGCCCTGATAAGCCATTTTGTGAAGCTGTGAATGTGAAGCCTGGTTGGCAGCAGAGATCCCAAGAAGACATTCGAGGTGCCAGAGCTGTGAGATATTTGCCAAGGAGAGCTGCATACAGGGAGTGGTACCAGCCTAAGGAAGAGATATATGTTGCGAGCCAAGCTGGAAGAGCTGAGACATCTAAGCCCTTTGGAAATAAAATCCCAGAAGTTGCACATGGAGCTACTGGACTTGGTATTTGCCCTGATGATTTTTGTTCGTTTTGGTCCTGTATTTCCTCACTATGCCTCTATTCTTTCCTGTTGGAGTGGGTACCTGTATTTGGTTCCACTCTAAATTGGGAATATGTAATTTGTCTTTTCATTTTACAGGAGCTTACAGTTAAGGATTGACCTGTATCTCAGAAGACATTTTGGACTATAGACTTTTGAATAGAATTGAGACTGGTAAAGACTATGGGGACTTTTAAGGTTGGACTAAATGCATTTTGCATTTTATATGGTCATAATCCTATGGGGGCCAGGGAGTGGAATGTGGTGGTTTGAATGAGAGTGTCCTCCATAGGCTTTAAGTATTCAGACATTTTGTCTCCAGTTGGTGGCGCTGTTCTGGGAAGCCTTAGAAGGTGTGGTCATGTTGGAGGAAGTACGTCATTGGGGGCAGGCTTGGTGAGTTTAACAAGCCTTGCAGTCTCCAATCTCTCTCTCTCTCTCTCTCTCTCTCTCTCTCTCTCTCTCTCTCTCAGCTTCCTCATTGGAGATGTGAACCTCGGCTTTCTGCTCCAGCCCTGGCCTCCATGCCTCCAACCACAATGGACTCTGATTCCCTGGAACCGTCAATCATAAGCTCAAATAAACTCTTCCTTTCATAAGTTCCCTTGGTCATGGTGGTTTTATCATAGCAACAGAAAAGTGACTAATACAGTGACATAAAGCAGTTCTTTCTGACATGTCTATTTGGGATTAACAGTCACTATTCTACTTGGATGTCCATATTTTTCCCTATATTTGGAAGTTTTCTGCTACTATTTTATTGAATAAGCTTTCTGTCCCTAAATTTGTCTCTCAACCCCATCTTCTGCAACATGGATTCTTGGATTTGGTCTCCTGATCATGTCTCAGAGTTACTGAAATTATCATTTTTCTTTTCTCTCTTGCTGGCTGAGTATATCTCCTCAAGCTTGCCCTCAATCTGTGATTCTTTTTCTACTTTACCTTTGTCATAGATGATGACTTCCTCTCTTTTATTTGATTTCTTGAGTTTCTCACCTGAAGCATTTCTGGGTTTTGATGGTGGTGTGTTTAGAATATCAGTGTCCTTGCTACATTTTCAACCATGCTGCAGATTATCTTGTTTATTTCCTTAACTAATTTCCAGATTTTATTCATCTGCTTATTTGAATCCTCTTTAAGGTCAATGATCTTTTTTTTTTTTTTTTTTTTTTTGGTCTTTTCGAGACAGGGTCTCCTTTAGCTCCAGCTGTCCTGGAACTCACTCTGTAGACCAGGCTGGCCTTGAACTCACAAAGATCCACCTGCCTCTGCTTCCCAAGTGCTAGTATTAAAGGCATGCACTACCATGCCCGGCCTAGTCACTGATCATTTTTAAGATCAGCTATTTCAGTGCCTTTGGACTCAGTTATTAAGTTATGCACTACTGAGAAAAATACGCTGCCTTATTTTTCATATTTCCTGTGCTTATACATTTGTTAGGATGGGTATGACTTTCAGGGATTGTTTCCCTAGTTTTTTATTTCCTGAGGGTCTCCTTAGTGTGCAAACTTCTTCATTTTCTTCAGGTTTATGATTCCCACTAACATAGTCCAACCTACTACATGTTACCCTTGGATGTGCTGAACTGGGACCTGAACATCCTTTTTTCTACTGTAATCTTGAAGACGTTTGTCAATTCACATATTGAAGTGAGAAATCAAGAAATATCTTATTAACCAAATTAGTCATGATTAATTTACTTTTAAAAATCACAAGTGGTAACTTTGAGGTAATAATTTATTTTAAAATTTTATTTTTATTTATACATATGTGTATATGTCACATGTGTGTATATGCCTGTGGAGGTTAGAAGATCCCCTGGAGCTAGAGATATGGGAGGTTCTAAGTCACCTGACTTGGGTGCTGGAAGTTGAACTCTGGTCCTTTGGAAGAGCATCCGATACTCTGAGCTTCTGAGCCATCATCTCTCCAATCCCTAAGGTAATAATTAAAAATTAACTAGAGTTAGATAATTTCTAAAAGTAGATGTCATAATAATGGAAACCAAAACAGGCTCACAATGTAGCATAGCACAAGGACATGCAAGGCTGCCATTGGTAATTATACAGAATGATGCCTTGTTTTCAAATAACATTTTCTTCTTAGTTTGCCTAAGGACTACAAACACAGCATGGGTATATCCATTGGTCCCAGAATCTCTTGTAATTTATATTTCATTTCTAAACACCTTTATTGGGATCAGATTCCCTGCAAACATGGAAAAGACAAATGCATAGCCTGTGAACCCCTTGAAATTCTATTATTGTAATCTTTGTAAAGTTATTTCCAGGCCCAAACATTGTCTAGCTGGTGAGAAATCATGTGTGCTTAAAAAGCTGGAGTTGTTCAGTGTAGTGCTCTGTAAATATCACTGGGTCTTTTCAACTGTTGGTGTTATTTTGTCCAGACAACTTTTCACTTCTCCAACTGTACTTTGATTTTAACTATATTCTTCACTTCAATTAGAGTGTATAGTTCACTAAGTCTGCTATAACTATTCACATGGCTGGACATAGAGCTACCATTTTCTTTCTTATTTTTCCTGTTTGTCACCCCTACTTTCTTGCTTTGTTTTTAACTTCTTATTTTATTTTGTATTCTTAAACAGTCTTTTGGAGTCCATTTTTATTTATGTATTTATTGTGTGTATCTATGTGTGGTATATACATGTGTTTATATGGGTATGTGCTCTTTGGCACATAGACATGGATGTATATGTGCATGGGGGCTAGTAAATGTGAGGTGTCTTCCTTGATCACTCTCTGTCCATCTTATACCTTGAGACAGGGTCTCTCACTGAACCTGAAACTCACTAATTAAGCAAGTTGGCTGGCCAATGAGCTCCAGGGATTCACCTGCTCTGACCAGCCCCAGCACTGGTATTAAATACATATGATATCACATCTCACCTTTGCATGTGCTGGGAATCCAAACTCATGTTCTTATGCCTGCTTGGCAGGTGCTTTATGAACTGAGCCTTATAGCCAGTCTTTTGTAATGTTTATAATTCTTGTTCATTTATCACATTTACTTAACATTTTAGTCTATGTAGAAGCAACACTTTGCCATTTAGCACAGAATTAAAACATCATTCAGTATATTATATTTCGTAGATCACAACATCTTCCTTGATTTCATTACCTTATATCTCTTTTTTTTTAATTTTATTTATTTCTGTATGTGTATGAATGTACTGTCTGCATGCAAGTTTGTGCACCCATGTCGTGCAATGCCGCGGAGGTCTCCTGGAATTGGAGTTTCAGACGGTTTTTGGCTGCCACGTGGGTGCTGGGAATCGAACCCGGGTCCTCTGTAAGAGTGGTTGGCACTCTTAACCGCTAGGCCATCTCTCCAGCCCTACCTTATATCTCTTATGAACCTCATTTGAAATATGCCTTAAGTGTGACTAATATAGTAACATATATTTTAATAAATCAATAGAAACATTTTCTTTTATAGTTTATGTAAAAATTATTGTTTTTCAGTGTTTATTCCCTTATGGAGATTTCTTTTTCTATCTAGCATAATTTTCTTTTATACTTAAAAATTCCATCATGTCTTATGGTTAAGCCTTACTAGAAATACCTTCTCTTTGTTGTTTTTTATGTAGAAGTGTCTACTACACAATCTTTCTTGTGGTATATTGGAGTTTGGGTTGATTTTATTTCTCCTTCAGCACTTTAAAGATGTTGTTCCACTGTTTTCTAGCTCTAATACTTTTATTGAGAAATCTATAGTCATTCAAATACATTTCTCTATATTATGTTTTCTGCTTTACATTTTTAGCAACTTGTTTGTCATGTCTTTAGGAATGATTGTATCTATTTATCTATATTTCTACTTAAAGTATATTTATTATATTTTTTTAAATATTTAAATTTGGGTCTGGAGAGATGGCCTAGCAGTTAAGAGGGCTGACTGCTCTTGCAGAGGACCCGGGTTCGATCTTCAGCACCCACATGGTGGGGCTGAAAACTGTCTTTAACTCCAGTTCCAGGGGTATCTGACACCCTCTTCTGACCTCCACGGCATTGCACGACACGGGTGCACAAACTTACATGTAGACGGTATTCATACATATACAAAAAAAAATGAAAATTTAAAAATTATTTAAATTTATGTCACAAAATTTGGAGATTTTTAGCTATTATAACTTCAAATATTTTTCTGTTCCATTATCTTACGTCTGCAAAGACTAATCACAATTTTTTTTCACATATGTCCCCATGCTGGTTAGTTTTTAAATATCTTTTTCTCTCCACTTCATATTGGACAATTTATTTGATCCACACTCAATTTCACTATTTTTTTTATCATCTCTTTTTCACATAAATTAATTTTATGAATGATTTATAAAAAATATACACTGTATGTTTATAAAATATCCCTTTCTTGCTCTTATATGTTTCCTACTTTTTGCTAAAATGTTCTTTCATAAGAAAATCTTTTGACCATCCTGAGCATCATAATAGCTACTGTATAGTGCTTGATTGCAAATTCTAACATTAAGTTGTCTGTGACTTAACCCATTAATCATCACCTTTAACATAATTCATAATTACTTATAAGTCAATGTACTTTGCACAATGGATGTTTTTATACTATATACTATATACTATATATATATATGTATGTATATGTATTCTGTTAAAATTTCTACAGAGATTGTTGCTGCTTTACTAGCAGGAAGGCTCAAACTCTATCTCTGACAACTTAAGGGGGCAGCATTTCATTTTACGTCAGCTCTTTGAGTCAACCATCAACACTGAGGCAAGACAACACTGAGTTATTTCTTCAAAAAATATGCATAATTCAAAGGTAAGGTAAAATTTTATGTAGAGTTCGTTCCTAAAATATGGGTATAGGGCTCATATTTTCTTCTTTCCAGTATTTTCCATGTTCTCCAAAGGCTTTTTGAATGATTTCTGTTTACTTTAATCCACTTATGAAGGGGTCTGATGGATTTGTCCTGCAGGTGATGACAGACAATTCTGAGAGAATGGCGAGTGTATTTCTAAAGTTTACAAAATTTCCTCCTGATATTTGCTAAATTTTTACTTCACTAGCTCCCTCTTCTGTTTCCTCCATAAAGTACAAGATTAGTAATAAAGGGGGTGTTTTCCTTTCGTTTATTCATCTAATAAAGTATCTTTTACAATACTTTATTTCCTTGGGGATTTCTGATCTGCACTTCCTTTTTACACCTCTTGTCTTCACACCACCAAGAAATTCTTGTCTTTCAAAGGTGTTCTCTCTTCTTAGAACCTTGTTTTCCCCAAGAATGATGCCTCTAGAGTACACACGTTTCAGACACTTAAGGTCACTGTCTCAAAGTTAATGGTTCCCATCAGACCTTGGACTGTTCTCAGCATTTCCTAGTCATCGGAAGGTACCTGGGGTAGAGTCCCATTGTCCTCTCTTCTCTAATGCTACCTTTGTACCTGTTTCTCTTCTGTTTATTCCTTGCCTGAACCTCTTCTTTAATGTACACTCTAGGTACAACTTAGCTGATTTCAGAAGTTTCTTTCTTTCATAAAGGTAAACTGATGATGAGAACAGGAGACAGAAACTAGCAAACGCAAACGATTTTTAGGGTAGGTGACGATGACCCTGAAAGTAAAGTTTTTCCTTGTCTAAAAGCCAGGAAAGTTCTCTATCAGCAGTTATACCCTTGCCCGAAGTCGGAGATACCACAAATGTTGAGATAAAATATCTTTGACTAAAAGTCAGAGATCCCGGAAGGGAGGTCTGGTTTCTTACCTCTCTCTATCTCATATCTCATCTCCTAGATGAACCCTCTCCCCGTCTGAAAGCTACATGTGAAGATATAAGGATATATATTAAAAACAAAACAACAACAAAAAGCAAGAGTTACTTGAATACTGTCTTGAGGTTGTGATTGGATCAGCTAGATTGACAAGCTTGTCCCTCTGCCTTATCCCAGTTTCTTCAGTATGTCCTACAAAAAGCCCATGGATCAGCAGCTCAGTGGCACCCATTCCAGGATTGGTTCTACTACACAGGAGCTCTGCTTTCTTTTTTTCTTTCTCTTAAGCTCCTATCTACAAATCTACACAAAATTTCTTTCTAACACTCACAGAACTGATGAGATGTCTCATGTTAAGAGTGCTTGCTGTTCTTGAAGAGGACCTGGGTTCAATTCCCAGAACCCACAATGGGTGGCTCACAACTGTCCGTAACTCCAGCTTCAAGGGATTTGATATCCTCTTTTGTTCCTCGTGGGTACCAGCACTCATGTGCATACGTACACACACACACACACACACACACACACACTCACACACACACACAAAGCACATACACACAAATATATAAAACATTTAAAATTAAATATTTTAGATATAAAAAATAACAAAAATAAAACTCTTCCTGTTTCATGAATTTCATTCTTCGAATTTGTGGTACAACAACCTAGGGGCCATTGAGATAATGGATGTTTTATGTGAAAATCTGAGATTTGCTTTATACCTGCATCCCAGTTGTACATGTAATGTAGTGTAAGAATAAACTATAGGAAACCTTCACTAGTGATGCATCGGACAGAGGCTTAACATCTAGAATATACAATTACTCAAACAAACAAAGGAACAAGAAAAAAATGACTCAAGCAAAAGATGGAGTAAAGAACTGAACAGAGACTTCACAAATGAAGAAGTAAAAAATGGCTGAGAAACATCTTAAAAAGTTCAGTGTTAAAATAAATAAAATTTAAAAAAATTAAGGGGCTGGAGAGATGGCCTAGTGGTTAAGAGTGCCGACCACTCTGGCAGAGGACCTGGGTTCGATCCCCCACCATATGGTGGCTGAGAACCATCTTTAACTCCAGTTCCAGGGGAATACAACACCCTCTTCTGACCTCCACAGCATTGCACAACATGGTTGTGTAAACCTACATGCAGACAGTGCATTCATACACATACAAAAATAAATAAAATTTAATATAAAAAATTTTAAAGTGTTCAGTGTCACTAATAATTAAGGAAACGCAAAGTAAAACCATCTTAAGATTTCATCTTACTCTGGTAAGACTATGAGTAGGAAAACAAATGACACCAAATGTTGGAGAAGTTGTAGGAAATGGAAACAATCATTGCTGGTTGGAATGCAAACTCATGCAACCCCTATGGAAAGTGGTATGGAGAACACTTAAAAGCATCAAAATAAACCTACCACCAGACCCAGTCATACCACTTCTGGGTATATACCCACAAGACTCATCCTGTCACAGAGATACATCCACAGCCATGTTTATTTCAACTCTCTTCACAATAGCAAAGAGCTGTAAGCAACCCAAATGTACTTCAACTGATGAGTAGATAAAGAAAATGTGGTGCATCTACACAATGGAGTTCTATGCAGCAGCAGTAAAGAAAGATGACATCATGAACTTTTTAAGTAAATGGATGGAACTAGAAGACATGATGCTAAGTGAAGTAACAGTCTCAGAAAATCAAAGGATATATAGTGTCTCTCATTTGTGGATACTATCACCAAATCCTTATTGGTAAGGCAAACTGAGTATATTTTTCTTTTTTAGTAAGTATAATACCTGATGCTACTACAAAAAAGGAGTATATTTAAAAATGTGACTCTCTGTGTTTTGGAATTAACCTATAGTTTATATTGGGACTTTGTGACTTTGGTATATGTGTGGAGTATATGTATGTAATTTTGAAGTAATATAAAATTAAAAGAAAAAAATGAAAAGACCTGTTTAAAGAACTGATGAAAAGAGTAACCTTTGCCATTGAAAATGTAAAAAAAGACCGAGAAAAAGTTGCAAGACAAGACTTAACATGTATGGCAGAATGAATGAGTTCTGGGAGGAGGCAGGGGCAGAATGGGTCCAAATTTGATCAAGAAATGTTGTATGAAATGCACAAAAACTCAATAAAAAACAAAAATAAACTAAAATAGAGTATGATGCAAAGAAAAAACAAAAAAGAATAGGCAATAAGCAACTTTAAAAAATCTTGATGACTTTATTTTGAAAGATATATATA
>VZQC01007984.1:984372-1037326 GCA_009823505.1 Rhizomys pruinosus
AAATTGGTTTTACATGAAGGATGCTTGTACTCATGGATTATCACTTATAGCTAAAAAATGGAAAAAAAAAACTGAGAGAGATATGCAGGACAGTCATGGCAGAATGCATGATCTCAGTTGGGGTGGGGATGGGGGAGAAGGGAAGGGGAGATATGCCTGAACTGAATTGGAAAATGATGTACGAAATGCACAAAGCATCAATAAAAAAATGTTAAAAAAAAAGAAAAAAAAAAAGAAAACTGCACTATAAAAAACATGAAAGGTCAGGGTTAGGGTTATGGTAGGGTTATGCTAAGTGAGGTAAGACAGTCTCATAAAAACAAACAATGTATGTCATCTATCATTTGTTGTTCTTAACACCAAATCCTTATGTGAAATCAAAGTGGGTAATTGGTCAGTAAAGATAATATCACATTGACCATTATTCCTATAGATATGGCTTGCAGTTTATGTGTCTATTTTCCTCAGTTCTAAGATGAGAAAGAACAAATCTCATTTTAAAAGTACATTAAAATATACATCAACTTGCTATCTAATTTAGGAATGTAAAGTTATATATTTTACCTGTGTACAAGCTTACATTTAAACTATGAATCCCTAAATATGTTTTGCAACTAACTTATGGTTTAATTTCAGATTGTAATTTTGCTATATGTAAGGAGTGTAAAAATAAAAAAATCTAAGAGTAGAATCATAAACATCCAAGGCTGGAATAGATGCTCCCAAAGCACATAGTTGAAGTGTTGTTTATGGAGTGAAAGAAGGCTACAGCATGCTTCAAGTAGGAAGCACATTGTTGTATATGCTTTGTTCAAAGCATGAAGTACAAACTCTTAGCCATGAATTTGATGCTAATGAAGTGACAGTGTATCAAATAAAGATATGGTGTTTTGTAACAAAGCATACATAAAGCAAGGCTATAGGGATGGCTTAATAGAGTAGAAGCAGGGAATGTGAAATTATTGATAAAAGCTACAAAATTTTAGTTACACAAAATGAGTAAACCCTGAAAATTTAATTGTTCTCCTAGTGAACAATTTTTTAGTGTATGCTTGAATCATTGTAAGAGAGTTGATTTTAAATGTTTTCACCAAAAAGAAAGAAAAGGGCAACAAAGTTGCATAGTGATTGATTGATTGATTGATTGATTGATTGATGAAGATTTTGTGACCAGAGACTTCAGAACTTACTTCTGTAATTCCTTAAGGAGCAATAATCTAATATTTGATGAAATGATGTTTAAGGAAACTTTAGAAGTCATAATTAGTATAAATGACAAGTATATGTATATAGTCTTAATGTTATTATTTGATTTTAAAACATATTCAATAAAACTTTTTAAAAAAACACATGAAGTTGTTGATGGCAGTCTTCCTGAACCTAAATTCCACACAGTGTCTGAATCTGTAACAACTAACCCTGTTTTAGAATCCCTCCAAGAGTCAATTCTTGCTAAAAGCCACCAATATTGAAAGTCTAACTGCATTCCAATCACAGCAGGATGTTGCTCTATCCCTCTATTCATATAACCAGTTCCCTAAAATTACCTAGGTCCCAAAGCATTAACTGCCTCTTAGAGATAAATAAATTATAAATTGATTGGAGGTGATAGTGTAGAGGAAAATATCTCAGAATATTCCTATTCAAAAAGTATAGTTGAAAGAAATATTCCTGAAAGAACCTAATACAAAGATTTAATAAAACTGACTAATGACGTATGGAATTTTCATGACACAAAAATACTGTTGCTATAATATAATAATTGTGAATTTTTTCAAACTGAATTCAAGGAAGTAAACCAAATATATGTATACATGCATGCATGCACACACATATATGCATTATTTATATTAATGTCTAAATGATTTCAAAGGGAGGCATTAGACTAAAATGGGATCATTTTAGTCTAAACTATTTCTAACAATAGTAAGAAATAGAAAAAAAGGAGGAGATTATGTAAAACAGGAGGAGCATCAATGAACATAGCTTACTGTCTGAGTGTATCTCCTTTGCAGTTAAGAATTGTCTAGACTGTTATAGCTGTAAGCAAGTTTGGAAATACATGCTATAAACCTGCATATGGGACAAATGGAAGGTATGATGGATGAAAGAAAGGATAAGAAGACATGATGAAATCAATTCAAAGTATACTACATACATGTATAAAAATTTTAAAAGGAAAACTGAAAAATAAATGAGCCAGGTATGGTGGTACACACTGTTAGCCCCAGCCTCAGGAAGCAGAGGTAGGCAGATTTCTGTGAGATTGAGGTCAGCCTGGTCTAAATAGCAAGTGCCATGCCATCTGGGGGCACAGAGAAACCCTGTCTGAAAAAGACCAAAATTATAAAAATATAAATAATAATTTAAATAAAATAAAGTGAATACATAAATATGAGTCTCTGATAAAGTTTTCACAGTGTTGTCTGCTATGTAAACACAATCAAGAGCCATTGCTGCAGAGAAATGGCCTTGATTGACTTGTTCACCACATAAAATTCTAATATTTGTGACCATCATAGAAATTCAATTTGATAGAATCTCGAGAAGCTGTACTTAAGTTCTTGCTAATGTGTGAAATTGGTTTAAGTGGAACATACCTCTGTATAGCAAAATTTCAACTGGAAATTTTCAACTGGAAAATCAGGTTATTCATAAAAAGGTGGGTTCTTAAACTTTTCCAAAGTACAGTTACATGGTGCTATACTTTGTAACTGCTGACATGGATAAAGGAAGGAAAGGTCTGACTTGAATCACCTTGTACTGTGTGTAAGTATGACTTATATGGATGATTGTAAAGCTTTTATTTTCTATAATATTTATCTAACACAAGATTGTATCATTAAATAACAATTAGTTGTCTACATTTAAAATACCAATGTATTTATTCATTTAAATCCCTTTATGTATATCCACATGTGGTGGTTTGAAAGAAAATGCCCCCAATAGGCTCCAAGTATTCAGACATTTTGTGCCTAGTTTCTGGTGCTGTTTTGGGAGATCTTAGAAGGTAGAGGCTTGCTGGAGGAAGCATGTCATGGGACAGGAGTGGGCGGTGGGGGGCTTAGAAAGCTTTCAAGCCTTGCAGGATTTCCATTCACTCCCTGTTTCCTGTGACTGCTTGAAAATGTGAGCCTGGGCTTTCTACCTCTACTCCAGCCACCTCCTAACACCATGCTTCTCTTCCATGACACCATGATGGACTCTAATTCCCCAGGAACTATAAGGTCAAATAAACTCTTCCTTTTCTAAGTTCCCAGGGTCACAATGTTTTATCACGGCAACAGAAAAGTAACTAATACAGTACATATATAAAATTATAGATATGATTTATACATTTGAATGAAAACAACTTCTATGTTTAAATATAAGTGAAAATAAATTGTATTAGGGAAGCAGAGATAAACAGCACACAAGTAAGGTGGTGACACAATATACCCAGTATTATTTGTAAAAACACTTGGTTTAATTGTAAAGGCACATTTCAAACATTAGGATAGACAATAAGAAAACTATAAATAAGGCTTATATTGAGAAATGAGAGAAAACTGAATTACAAAATTGAAAAAGATAAGAAAGAAGACAACCAAAGTAGGAACAAAAAATGCACGCAACAAATAGAAGACAGTAAATAATATGCTGGATATCAATTCAATATATCAAAACCACTTTAATCATCAGTGTTGTGAATTTCTAGAGTAGGCAAAAAATAAGAACCAACTACATTTTCTCTATGAATGCATTTGTATCCAAAGTCAGTAGATGGGGGAAGGCACAGCATGCTAACGTAAAAGAAATGTGAACTACATTAATTTCAAACTGTTTGAAATTACTTTGAAGATTTCAGACTGGGAAATTTATCAGAGATATAAAGAAGCATTATATGATGATAAAAGAGTTAGTACTCCAAGAAAAGTTGACAATCCTCAATGCATATAACTATCAATAAAAAAATATCCAAAATTGGTGGAACTGTCAGGAGAAATGGTGGAATTAACTGTTACAATTGAAGGATCCAGATCTTTCTATATGAGATATAGAGAGATCCAATGGGCCGAAAATCAGTAAGGACACAGCTGAAATCAATAGCATCAGTTAATTAACAGAATATAATTGAATTGTATAGACTATTTGATCCAACAACAGTGTTTACATTCTTCTCAGCCCCAGATAGGTCACCCAACTAGACAGCATTCTGTGCTTTTAAACACAAATTAAAATCACACAGTATCTGTGGCCAACTCACAAATCACAGAATTAAACTAAACATCAATTGCAGAAAGATAACTGGAAAATTGCTAAATATTTAAAGATTAAAATATATACTCTAAATAACACATGGGTCAAAGAACAAATTAAAAAAGTGAAATACATGAAAATGAAAACACCCAATTTTGTGCAATGTTGCAAAATTGTTTATTGGGAAATTTATAGTATTCAATGTTTACATTATAAAAGAAGTAAAACCTAAAATCAAAAATCCAATACTACACCAAGAAAAGTAGAAATAGAACAAATTAAATCTAGAGTACATAGATATTAAAATGCACTGTGAACATGTATGAAAATATAATGATACATGTTATTTATAATGGTACATACTACTAAACATAAAAGATAAAAACATAAATGGTTTGCCTTAAGCAATAAAAAATAAAAATTTGTGCAGAAATCTGTTAAATTGGGAACAGAAAAATCAATCAAGAAAATCAATAAAATTAAATGCTGGTTCCTTGAAGAAAATCAATAAAATTAATAAACCTCCAGCCTACAAAAGAGGAAAGGGCTCAAATTGTGAATACTGGTAATGAAATAAGGAACATTGCTATGAATCCAATTAACATTAAAAGTTGGTAAGGAATTTTTATGAACATTGATAGGTTTATAGATTTACTGACCTAAATGAAGTGGGACATTTCTGTGAACGATACAATATACAACATACAAAGAAGAAATACTGTAAAGGGGCATATATCTATTAAAGAATTTAAATTTAAATCAATAATTAACAACTTTCCAATATGGAAAGCATCAGGCCCGGTAAATTTGGTCATTTTTTTACCTAAATAATCTTTTATTTATTGATATTTTGTGTATTTCAGACATCATTTTTTGTTTTTTTCTATTACTTCTTTATTTTTTTCATTTTTTACCAATAAGTAATAATTTATGAGTACAAGCATTTTCATGTAAAACCAATTTGCAAGCAGTTGTGCCCAAACCCACACAGCTCAAGGGTCCATCCAGCTGGGGGGCTTGTATGTTCAATCAAGTTGATCAAATAAGTGTCCAGACTATATTGCTGTAGTTTCATCATTCACCCCAATCACAGCCCTTACATTCTACCATGCCCCCTCTTCCAAAGTTTGTTCCCTAGGTTTGAAAAGGAGCACAGGTGAATGAAAAGCAAAACAGTCTACTTTCTCTGGAGCTGTCGTTTTGGACTCTGGTCAATTCTGGCTGTTTCCTTTCATGGGCTGACAGTTTGTCCAGGAATAACCTTTCAGTCCTACTGATGAAGCACAAGCAATTAGATATATAGGTATTTAAACAGTACTAATTGTTATGGTAGGTTATTTTGGTATAGACACAGATGTTTGGATGGTATGTTTATCCATGAATTATGCTTTTTCTGTAAAAGATGACAAGGTCTTACTGTGGCTTATAACATCTCCTAACCACTAGAGGATGTAAGCTTGTGGCATCAGCCGTGAATTATCCCTCCAAGGAGAGAGCTAATAGCCAACTAGATTTGGGATATACAGACATATGGCTGCCACTGCTGCACAGTATTTCCAGATAGGTGAGGTGTAGCTGGTGCTGATGGAGGAGTCTTGCTTGACTCAAGGAGATGGAAATTATAACAATTCTCTACAATCTCTTTCAGAAGACTGAATCAGTAGGAGTGTTTCTGAGTTTATTTGGTGAGGTCAGCATTACCCTATAATCAGGCAAACAAGAAAACAAAATGACAAATTAATGTTTGTAATGAGCATAAATGCAAAACTCACTAACAAAGATTTAATAAATCAAATCCAACAATGTATAAAAAGAATTATCTACCATAATTACATAGTTTATATATCCAGATTATAAAACTAGTTCAAATGTCAGTGTTAAATAATTCAACCAATTTCAGCAACAACTTGCAGAAAAAAAAAATATGATCATCTGAACCAATGCAAAAGAAGCATTTGATGAAAATCAACACTCATTTAATGATTTTTTTAAAAGCCTCTTACTTTGTATGTTAGAACTCAAGGCTTTACTGCCCCAACTTGATAATATCAACAAAAATTATACATAACATCTTACTTTGAAGATCTAAAACAAGCCATGTATTGTATATATGTGAAACAATTAAAAAGGAGGTCATGAATTTGAGATGGAATTGGGGGATCAAAGAAGGAGTTGAAGGAGTGAGAGGGGGTAGAAATGATATAAATACAGTACTCATATATGAAATTCACCAGAAGTTAAAATAATTTTAAAAATGACATAATTTGAAATAATTATAGCAGGATATATATGATTATTTTAAACTTGTCTTCGTTTATTTTTTTCTTTAATTGTGTGTATATGTGTGTGTCTGTGTTTGGTTATGTACATAAGAGTGTAGGTACCTGCAGAAGCCAGAAGTGATTGATGGGAGTTGAAATCAAGTCCTCTGGAAAGGCAGTATGTGTTATTAACCACTGAGACATCTCTCCAGCCCAGGATTCTTACAGAAATTATTGATAGACAGAGAAAGATGTAAATAAATGAAAAGATACTCTATGTTCACAGATAGGTAGTTCCCAGCAATATGTATATTTCTTGCAATTTCAATAAAAATATCAAGAGGCTATTTAATAGACATTGATAAATGGAAATCCAAAAATTTAAAAGAGAGGCAGAAATTCAAAAGTAGACAACTGAATACTGAGAAAATTAAAGTGAGGAACTGACAGTATTCAACTGGCCATATTCTCCCTCAAACATTAATACCCCAATTCAAGTACCCTGTAATGAAGACCCCTTGTATATAACTCAGGAAACAGATCTCAAAAGAACAATTATGACTATGATTAGAGAAATTAAGGAGTTGAGGGAATTTAAGGAGTGTATAGCTGTGCATTTAAGCAAAATATATTAATACAGGAGAGCTCTGATATCAGCAATCGATTATTCTGCCAAGAAGATGTTGGCCAGGGGATCCAAGCCCCCCACCCCACCCCCCACCCCCACCAAAAGGTAAAAGCTTCTTGCCTGGAAACTGGGATACCTGCAAGAAAAGAGGTGGTAAGGCCCTGCTGTCGAAGACCTGATGTAAGCATGGGAAAGATGTATTGAGACCACACTTGCAAGTGTACAGTTGGTCTCTGGAATACCAGAGAGTGTTACCAAAGGCCACTAAACCAATAAAGCAAGTATTGGTCTCTTTGAGTCAAGCAAGACTCCTCTGTCAGCATCAGCTACACCTCACCTGCCTGGAAATACTATGCAGCAGTGGCAGCCATATGTCTGTGTATCCCAAATCTAATTGGCTATTAGCTCTCTCCTTGGAGGAATAATTCACGGCTGATGCCACAAGCTTACATCCTCTAGTGGTTAGGAGATGTTATAAGCCACAGTAAGACCTTGTCATCTTTTACAGAAAAAGCATAATTCATGGATTAACATACCATCCAAACATCTGTGTCTATACCAAAGTAACCTACCATAACAATTAGTACTGTGTAAATACCTATATATCTAATTGCTTTTGCTTCATTAGTAAGATTGAAAGGTTATTCCTGGACAAACTGTCAGCCCATGAAAGGAAACAGCCAGAACTGATCAGATTTCAAAACGACATCTCCAGAGAAAGTAGACTTTTGCTTCTCATCCACCTGTGCCTCTTTTCTAAGCCTAGGGAACAATCTGAAGAAGAGGGTGCATGGTAGAATGTAAGGGCTGTGATTGGGGTGAATGATGAATCTACAGCAATATAGACTGGATGCTTATTTGATCAGCTTGATGGTGGGAGCCTTGGGCTGTGTGGGTTTGGCCACAACTACTGCTTGCAAATTGGTTTTACATGAAGGATGCTTGTACTCATAACTTATTACTTATTGTTAAAAAATGAAATAAAAGAAAGTATATATATATATATATAAAATCTTTATATATTTTTTTCTTTATATATATATATATATAAAATCTTAACATAAAGACTGGGTTAAAGAACTGAATGATATAATAAACTCTGCCCCAAACAACATGCCTCTGCAGGGAAAAACTTTGGAAAAACTGACAGAAAGATGCAAGACATCTATGGCAGAAGGCATGAACTGGACTGAAAGATAATGAATGAAATAAACAATTCATCAATAAAAGTATTTAAAAAATAAAAATTTATTTATTAAAAAAAGGAGTGTATAAACAAGGAAGTCTGGGATCTAAAAGAAGACAGGGATAAATTGAAAAGGGACAGTGATAAATTATGGAATGAAATTCAAAATTCAACAGGTATAGAAACATTGAAGAAAATTCAAGTTGAAATGAAGAAAAAAATGCAACATTCCACAAACAACTTAGAAAGGATGAGAGAAACTCTTTATTTATTTATTTTTATATTTATTATTTTTTATTTTACATTACTCCAAAATATGCATATATACATTCCACACATGTCAAAATTACCAGTTCTGAAAATAAACTACAGGTTGATTCCAAAACACGATTCACATTTTAACAGTAAATTTTCATGCAGGTAGAAAGATGTGTAACTTTACATTCTCTCTTTTATTTATTTATTTAGAATATGACTTCCTGTCTTCCATCCATATATGGTAATTACAATGTGTGAAAATAAGTGTTAGGGCAACTCTAGAGCTCATTTAGAGGTTCACATTGGAATAGCACAGTTGTTTCAGCTACAATGAAATGTAATAATAAAATTGTTCAGTTTGCCTGCCAACTGGGAATTTGGTGTTAGCATCCACAAATAAGGGAAACCATTCACCTTTTTTTTTCTGGGACTGTGTTACTTCACTTAGTATAATTGCTTCGAGTTCCATCCATTTACCAGGAAATCTGATGGTGTCATCTTTCTTTACTGCTGCATAGAACTCCATTGTGTAAATGTACCACATTTTTGTTATCCAGTCATCTGTTGAGGGGCATTTGGGTTGGTTCCAGCTCTTTGCTATTGTGAAGAGAGCTGCAATAAATATAGCTGTCCATGTATTTTTGTGGTAGGATGTGTCTTGTGGGTATATACCCAAGAGTGGTATGGCTGGGTCAGGTGGTAGGCTCATTTTGAATCTTTTTTTCTTTTTTGGTCTTTTCAAGACAGGGTCTCCCTGTAGCCCCAGGTGTCCTGGAACTCACTCTGTAGACCAGGGTGGCCTTGAACTCACAAAGATCCACCTGCCTATGACTCCCAAATGCTAAGATTAAAGGTGTGCACCACCATGCCCAGCATCATTTTGAATCTTTTTTTTTTAATTTTTTTATTTTATTTTATTTATTTATTTATGTGTGTGAATGTATTGTCTGCATGGAGGTTTGTACACGCGTGTCGTGCAATGCCGCGGAGGTCAGAAGAGGGCGTCAGATTCCCCTGGAACTGGAGTTCTCCTGGAATTGGAGTTACAGACGGTTCTCAGCCGCCATGTGGGTGCTGGGGATCGAACCCGGGTCTTCTGCAAGAGCGGTCTGCGCTCTTAACCACTAGGCCTTCTCTCCAGCCCCCATTTTGAATCTTTTAAGGGTTCTCCACACTGTTTTTCATAGTGACTGTACAAGTTTGCATTCCCACCAGCAGTGGATGAGTGATCCCCTTTCCCCACAACCTCTCCAGCATTTAGTATCATTTGTTTTCTTGATCCTAGCCAGCCTTATTGGAGTGAGATGATATTTGAGAGTGGTTTTAATTTGCATTTCCTTAATTATTAGCAATGTTGAACACTTTTTAAGATGTTTTTCAGCCATCTTTACTTCCTTACTTATGAAGTCTCTGTTCAGCTCTTTACTCCATCTTTTGAGTAGGTCATTTGTTTTCTTCTTTTCTTTTTAAGTAGCTTATATATTCTGGATGTTAATGCTTTGTCAGATGTATCAGTAGTGAAGGTTTCCTCCTACTCTGTGGGTTTTCTCTTCACTGCCTTGATTGTTTCTTTAGCTGTACAAAAGCTTTTGAGTTTCATGAGGTCCCACTTGTCAGCTGTTGTCCTTATTTCCTGTGCAGCTGCTGTTTGATTTAGAAGGATGGCCTAGCGGTTAAGAGCGCCGACCGCTCTTGCAGAGGACCCGGGTTCGATCCCCAGCACCCACATGGCGGCTGAGAACCGTCTGAAACTCCAACTCCAGGAGAACTCCAGCTCCAGGGGGATCCGACACCCACTTCTGACCTCCGCGGCATTGCACGACACGGGTGCACAGACTTGCATGCAGACAATACATTCGTACACATACAGAAATAAATAAAATTAATAAAAAAAATTTAGAAAGTCTTTTCCTACACCTATGTCTTGTAGGTTGCTGCTGACTTTTTCTTCTATCACCTTCAAGGTTTCAGGTTTCAGGTTGAGATTTTTGATCCACTTGGACTTTATTTTTGTACAGGGTGAGAGGTAGGGGTTTAATTTTGTTCTTCTACAAATGGTGATCCAGTTTTGCCAACACCATTTGCTGAAGATGCTATCTTTCCTCCATTGAGGTTTTTTTGGCCCCTTTGTCAAATATGAGGTGGTTGAAGTTATATGAGCTTAAGTTTGGATCTTCAATTTTGTCCCATTGGTCAATAGTTCTGGTTTTTGGCCAGTACCAGGCTGTCTTTATGACTATACCCCTGTAGTATACCTTGAAGTCTGGTAATGTAATCCCCTGAGAGAAACTCTTAATAATAGAATGGATGAAGTAGAAAATAGAATATCAAGATTGGAAGATAATATGAAAGAATTGGATAAATCAAGTAAAGATTATGAAAAATTAAAAAAAAAACAAGAATGGAATAACCAGAAACTGTGGGATACTATGAAAAGACCAAACCTACCAATTATAAGGATAGAATAGGATGAAGACTCACAGGATGGTGATATGGCCCAGGTCTTCAACAAAATTTTAGAGGAAAATTTTCCCAAATTAAAACAAGAAATACCTATCCAAGTATTAAAAGCAGACAGAACTAGAAAAGAAATTCTCCATGCCATATCATAGTAAAAACATTAGATGATCAAAGCAAAGATACTGAGGGCTGCAAAAGAAAAGCAATAAGTTACCTACAGAGGAATTGCAACTGATTCTTCAATGCAGATGATGAAAGCCAGAAGAGCCCGTTGTAAAATATTCCCAGTTCAAAAAGACTATAGACGCCAACCCAGAGTACTTTATCCAGCAAAAATGTCTATTATAATTGAAGAAGAAAGGAAAATGTCCCATGACATAAATAAGTTGAAAGAATTCCCCTCCAATAAGCCATTCCTGCAGAGAATACTTCAAGCAATACAAAGAGTGGAGGGCAGGGATGACTATAACCAATCAACACCAGAAAACAAATGATACAACCACTATGGAAATAAAAACTTATAGTAAGGATGTACTAGAAATCAAAATGATTTGAAGCAATTTAATTCTCTCAACCACAATTTTAAATATCAATGGAATTAATTCTCCAATTAAGAGAGAGAGACTAGTAGAATGTATTAAAAAACAAAACCCATCTTTTTTTTTTTCTTGTCTCCAAGAAACTTACCTCACCTTTAAAGATAGATATTGTCCCAAGGTGAAAAGAGGGTAAAAAATAATACAAATAAATGACACTAAGAAAGAAAGAGTAGTTGCTATGCTAATACTAGATAAAAACGAATTCAAGGCCTTTGGTTGTGTTTTGTGTGTCAGGGGGAGATATTTAATCACAGGTGGAACATTTTTGGCATGGATAAACAGGTTTTTTGCCAGGCCTATGTGGTGCATTTCTGAGTATCTGGAAAGATTTGTTTGGCCGGAGCTGGCCCTGTACTTGTAGGGTGTTTGGGGGAACTGCCCCATTAAGTTGGATGGGCATATATACTGCAATGTTTAGTAGAAAATAAGATACTTGTACTGGATTGAAGTGGTTAAATGTTTCTACTGTGGAATGGTATAAACATTAAAGCCAGTTTACTAATGGTCTAAATGGGATTATAAATACACAGGGTTGTGGTTGGTTTTTGGTCCATTCCTGGCTTGTACTGGACTTCCAGTTGTAGATTTGGATTAAAGGGGCATAGACAAGTAATGGGTTACTTTTGACCACTGAAAGATATTTTTTGGTCTCTGTGTATCATGCAAATATTACTTTTGATGTCTGCTCTCCCTATTTCAAGATAACTTGACTCAAGAAAAGCTAGGCTTACTTCCCAGAAGTAGTGGCATACACTTCAGAAGGAGACAGTTTGGTTGGACTTGGTAAATTTTTTCAGCTTAATTCTGGTCAACAGGTATGCTCCCTGTTATTGGAAAACTACAAACCAGGATACAGGGTCTGGAAAAGTATAGAGACTACTTATGCTTGTAGTAAATCATTTATATTTAAGATATACCTAAAATTGTTTCTATATCTCTCATAGGCTTTACCTGCTTACCTTATGGTGTTAAATTTCTTCCAGTCAATGTTAATGCAAGGCTTCTTAGGCTTTTCTTCAGGCTTTATCTAAATATAATACAGTAATTATAAGTACCAGATTGGTGTAACTTAACTTTTTTGGATGCTTAATGCCCATTCCTAAGGCTCATACCAATTCGGCTAAGGGATTCAAGGGACAATTTTGTTCCTTACACTTTGAGGTTAATTGGTCCCAGGGGATTTTGTATTGGGGCATCTTTAAAATGTTCTGCAACTGTGAGTCACCAGGCTCCCTGTGCAGAGTGTTTTGGAGATCTACCAACAGAACCTTAGCCAATATCTAGTCTATAAAGAGGTAGCTCAATATCGAGGAATGTCACCTCGTGCTCCAAAGGAAAGCCCAGTCTAGCAAGACCTGACCTTGTCCTTGGTAGATGGAACTGATTAAGAATGGCCAGAAGGAGCCAGGTCCCCCCCAACCCCCAAAGCTCAGGTGCCTCCAAAATACCTTGAGTACCCCAAAAGAAAGTATAACCAACAGGTAAATAGTCAATATATTTCTTTTGAAGCCTGAAAAATTGTGCGTCCACATAGTGGGTGTAAAGTTATATGAAATAATGTTGAACAGGCATCAAGGCATCAAAACCTTAGAGCTTGGCCTTGATTAACAGAGTATAGTCACCTACAAGCAAAGGATAAGTCCACTATTATTTTTATTTAATGCTCAATAACAAAATTTCCTCTTTCTTTCTAGCAACTATCTAAGTGGAAACTCATAGCCTAACTATTAAAAAGCCTGAAAATCAGATTGACATCGGGGCCAAATAAACAGAAGGAGAAACCTAATAAATGGATGCTTTGAAACTCCTTGTCAAGAAATTCTAATGGACTTTTAAGTTGGGCATTGGAATTCACACTTCTCCTGGTCCCCTACCTAAATCATGTACCAAATTACTCCTTCAATTTGCTTTCATGGGCACCAGTCAAGGATCTTTTTCCCCTCTATAGTTATGCTTGGGATCTTTTAGACTGACCCACTGAATGGGGGATACCCAGTTGCAACACCTAATGTCCCTTTTCAGCATGGAAGAAGTCAGGGTGGTCGGCATCCAGATTCCCTTCTGGTAATTGGGGTGACCCTTTTCAGAGGGTAACATTAACTAAACAGGACCTAGAAATTGATTAGGCAGTTTAGGGATGAGATCTCCCAAATTAACCAGACTCTTTCTCAGCTGAGAACTCAAGGCTTCCTGAACTAACCAGTAAACACATATCCTTCTGTTAGCCCTGAAAGAGCAGGAAAATAAGAAAGAAAAGAGAGAAGGGAAGAAAAGAGAAGCACATACCAAGTCCTTCAGATTGAGTCTTTATTTCACCATAATAAGAAATAGAAATCCCCCCTTTTTTGTTCTTATTGCTTTGTTTTGTTATTGTCATTTTGCATTGTTCCTGTTTTCCTGTGAAAATAAAAAAATAAAAATAAATATTTAATAAAAGTTAAATAGTTATGAGAAAAAAATTCTGTGTCCTGGGTTATCAAGAGGGTTCTCATTGTACAACTGTTCTACTGTATTGGTGGTGTTTGTGGGGACATATTATTTGGGGTTTTCATATTATTATTTTTTCATTGTGATTTTAGCATGATTTTTTTTGTTGCTTGTAATTCTGATGTGAAACTCAGGTCTGCCTTTATTGAGTTGAAGTTCATTTTTTATTTGTATCATTGATATACCTCAATTGCTTTCTGATTGGGTATGAAGAGCTAGTTAGTCTAGGCTTCAGGTTCTCTCTCTTGATCTTATATTGGAGGAATCAGATAGCTTCATCCAGGGTACTCAGGAGTTATCCAGGAAACCTCCAGCCAGAAAGCAGCCTTAGGTAGTTAGTTAGGAGCACTTTAGAAGCCACAAATCCATAGTACCAAGGTCCAAGGAGAGGAGATGGGATATGGATGTGCTTGCTCCTACTAGCCAATAGGGAAGCCTAAGCTCTGGAGCAGTGCGAGTGAAGTTGGTCCCAAAGCAAGGGCATAGGAGTGGCATGATTTGGCAAGTCACCCCAGAGGGCAAATCAGGTGCTCACTGGCAATCTTGAAAGATGTGCATGCAAAGAGGCTGTGGGAGGAGGATGTTCAAGCCCCTACTAACCATCAGGGAAGGCTGGTCCTGGAGCAGTGGGAGGGATGGAGATGGGTCCCAAAGGAGGTGGATGTGCATGGCATGATTTAGCAAACTCAACCTGGAACCCAAGTCAGGTGCAGTCAGAATGTCTCAAAATGTCTGCTCCATTTTTTTTTTCATGCACTTCTCACAGGCAGGATTTCATCAGCATCTACACATGAATCAGGTTTAATGCCGGAACCCAGCTCCCGGTGCCAATGCCTACTGTAATTATTTAGATAACCCCATTTTTGGGTACCATAACCATTATTTCCATTTTAAATAATTCCAATTTCATGAATTCCCTGAGATATTGTTTACTACTGTATATCTTTCATTAACCATCCTTAGTTATAAGGAACTATTCATAGTGATCAACAAATAATTGTTGAACCAATAGATGGGTCAGCTTTCTCTTTTCATTGTATCCTTGAAATTTGGTGCTGGGGCTGGAGAGGTGGCCTAGCAGTTAAGAGTGCAGACTGCTCTTGCAGAACACAAGGGTTCGATCCCCAGCACCCACATGGTGGCTAAGAACCGTCTGAAACTCCAGTTCCAGGGGAATCTGACACCCTCTTCTGACCTCCATGGCATTGCACAACATGGGTGCACCAACCTACATGCAGAAAGTACATTCATACACATAAAAATCTTAAACAAAATATATAACTACAGGAGCTCTGACATCAACAATGGATTATTCTACCAAGGAGATGTTGGCCAGGGGATCCAAGCCCCCACAAATGGTAAAGGCTCCTTGCCTCCAAACTGGGATATCTGCAGGAAGAGAGGTGATAAGACCCTGCTGTTGAAGACCTGATATAAACATGGGAAAGATGTATGGAGACTGCACTTGCAAGTATACAGATGGTCTCTGGGATGCCAGAGAGTGTTACCAAAGACCACTAAACCAATAAAGCAAATATAGGTCTCCTTGAGTCAAGCAAGACTCCTCTGTCAGCACCAGCTACACCTCATCTGCCTGGAAATACTGTGCAGCAGTGGCAGCCATATGTTTGTATATCCCAAATCTAATTGGCTATTAGCTCTCTCCTTGGAGGAATAACCCATGGCTGATGCCACAAGCTTACATCCTCTAATGGTTAGGAGATGTTATAAACCACACGAAGACCCTGCCATACTTAACAGAAGAAAATGTAAATCATGAATTAACATACCATCCAAACATCTGTGTCTATACCAAAGAAACCTACCATAACAATTAATACTGTTTAAATACCTATATATCTAATTGTGTGTGCTTCATTAGTAGGATCGAAAGGCTATATATTATACTGTTTAATACCTAAATATCTAATTGCATGTGCTTCATTAGTAGGATCGAAAGGTTATGCCTGGACAAGCTGGCAGCCCATGAAAGAAAACAGCCAGAACTGACTAGAGACCAAGACATCAGCTCCAGAGAAAGTAGAGTGTTTTGCTTCTCATCCACCTGTGCCCCTTTTCTAAGCCTAGGGAACAATCTGCGGAAGAGGGGGCGTGGTAGAATGTAAGGGCTTTGATTGGGGTTAATGGTGAAACTACAACAATATAGACTGGACACTCATTTGATCAACTTGATTGAACATACAAGCCCCCCCTGGTGGATGGTGGGACCCATGAGCTGTGTGGGTTTGGGCACAACTGCTTGCAAATTGGTTTTACATGAAGGATGCTTGTACTCACAAATTAAAAAAAATGAAAACAAAACAAAACAAAAAAGAAGAGAAAGATGCAGAAAACTTATAGCAGAATGCATGATCTGGGATGGGTAGGGGTGGGGTGGGGGGAAGGGAAGGGGATATATGCCTGAACTGAATTGGAAAATGTTGTATGAAATACACAAAGCATCAATAAAAAAAAAGAAAAAAAATAATAAAATATTTTTTTTAATTTAAAAAATAAATTTGGTGCTAAAAAGTATTACTACCCCTTCTTTTGAGAAGTTCTCTGAGCCTTAGGTGTAGAGGTTGCAATATAGTTGTATAAATTGGGGGTTAGACACCACACACCTGTTTATTCTCTGCATTTTCATCAGTTGTGGAACTTTTTAATAGTATTCATTTGTTGCAAAAAAGAAGCTTTGATAAGTTGTGAGAGTTATACTTATCTTTGAATATATAAGTATTTAGAATACTGTAAGAAATTATATGAGTTTAGGGAAATGGCAGAAGTAGATTCTCTTCTAGGGTCTATGGCCTCTCCAACCATGGATACTTGCTTTTGTTTACAGTACCAGTCATGGATTCCCTCCTTTGGAATGAGATGTAAGTCCAACTTGGACAGCTGTTGATTACCATCAGGATAAAAATGCTACTATTGCATCAATGGAAATATTGTGCTGGGCCAGTCATTGTGATTTGTAAGCTTTCTAGCTGGGTAGGACTGCTGATTAGTTTTCTCACTTATCATCTTCCGATAGTATCTTCTGATACTGGGACAGCTGGTCTTCAGGGGTGAGGCTCGCCTCCAGGTCAGTTCCAGCTCAGCTGCTCCAAGTCCTGTGTCCAAAGTGTGTGCTGACTTAAGCATCAAGGTCTTACCTTTGTGTTATGCATGCAAACTATATTATTTTTGGAAGCTAATAAAATAATATATTCTTCTCTACTTTTTTCAGATATCATCAGTATTATTTTTCTCCTTCTCCTTTCTGCTCTCGTATTATGCTCCCACTCCCGACCCCAGTTAAAGAACACCCTCGTATTTTTCTCATTTCTGACTTGGTAGCACGCATGTCCTGCTCCCCTGTCTCAAACTCCTTCTTGCTCACACACTCATGGTTCCTTTCTGCTTTCCTGGTCTCTGAGGGTATGTCATACATCTAAAGATTAGGAGCTAGGATCCACAAACAAGAGAGAACATTTGACATTTGCTTTCTAATTCTGAACTCCCTCACTCAGTATTATGTTCTTCCTGTTCCATCCATTTACCTGAAATTTTTTTGTTTCTGTTTTTAATTTGTTGTTATTAAACTATCTCCATACATCATACATTATTTCTCAATTGAATTTAAAGGCACTTCTCTTCCCATGCCCCCCACCCCACCTGAGTTCCTGCACTCTGCCAAACATGTATTATATCTATTGTATCTTTTTCCAAGTCTTTCCAGAATTTTTTTTCAAAGCAGAGGCTTGTTGTTTTGGGAGAACTTCACTATTTCAGTCTTTTTTTCCCCTTTCTTTTGTTGTTGTTCTCTCCAACTTGTATTGCTTCAATATATATTATACCTATATATATATATGGATAATATATATATATATGTGTGTGTGTGTGTGTGTGTGTGTGTTTATGAATACATATACATACATAATACATACGTACACATATCACCTGAGTTGGAGGATTTTTTTTTTTTGCTAAAAGATGTCATGTTTTCCCCAAGGAAGTGCTTGAAGTTTCCTCCTTGGCAAGCCCAAACAGCCATCAGTCCTGCCCTGTGCTCCACAGTGGGGTCCCTCCCCCTCCATAGTCATCCAAATGAGGTCTAGCAAGCCTGTGTCCTGTCTTGATCCTCCTGCACTGGCCTCCATGACACAGCCTGGGTAGTTCAACAATGGCAGTCTACACTCTGAAGAGGCTGAAATCCCAGTAGCCATTCAGTCCACAAGCTGGATATCTCAGTAGTCCCCATCTGGCACTGAAAGTTTTGAGGATTCTTGGAGAGACATGAGTCTTAGTTCATATTGGGGGAGGGTTAAAAAACTGTGTCTGATGTCTTTGAAGAATGGCAAAAGCAGTGCACTTGCCAGTAAGAATTTATGATAAGCGAAATAATAGTGCTCTCTCTCTCTTTTTCTTTTTGTCTGTTTACAAGATTGTAAGCTTTATATCTGAAGTACAATTTCCAGACTTTACTGATTATTTATTTCTGGTTATACTTTCCTTTTTGATGCTTAAGTCTCCACAGCCTAGATTAACCAAGGTATTTGTTTTCTCAAGGTCAGTTGAGAATCTGGTCCTCAGGGGTCACGGGTTTTTTTGGGGGGGTAGGAGCCCCTGGCTCCTTTCAGCTTTTCGTTTACCAGTTCCACCCACCCGGGGACAAAATCAGCTCTTGCTAGACCAGGCTTCCCTTTTTGAAGCATGAGCAGATTTCCTCTTTATAGATTGGACACTGGCTGAAGTCCCATTAGTGGATCTTCAAGATCTCCCTGCACAGGAAGACTGGTGACTCACATTTGCAGGACATTTCAAGAGATGCCCCCATGCATAGTCCCCTGAGACTTAGTTGACCTCTGAGGGCAAGGAATAAAGTTATCCCTAGGTCCATCAGTTAAATTGGTATGGGTATTAAGTATGGTCATTAAGCACCCAGAAAGGCTAAGTTACACCATCCTGATACATTGCAGCTATACTAAAATTGTATCTTCTGAAAACAGTGTGTTATTGCCATATCATACTTCTTGATTTGCATTTTTCCATTTTAACTTTATGTTACTCTAAAATATGTATACATGCCCACCATCATATACCAAAAATCTGTAGTCTGAAAATAAATGATAGGTTAGTTCTAGAACCTGTCTAGGGATTCACAATTAAGATGTTTTCAGATCATGAGGAATATAACATTAATGTTGCTCAGTTTGCCTTACAACTAGGTACTTGGTACTTGCATCCACAGATGAGGGATACTGTTTATCTTTTGTTTTTTCTGGGACTGTGTTACTTCACTTAACATAATATCTTATAGTTCCATCCATTTACCTGCAAATTTCATGATATCATCTTTCTTTTCTTTTGGTCTTTTCGAGACAGGGTCTCCCTGTAGCCCCAGATGTCCTGGAACTCACTCTGTAGACCAGGCTGGCCTTGAACTCACAAAGATCCACCTGCCTCTGCCTCCCGAGTGCTAGGATTAAAGGCATGCACCACCACGCCTGGCTGATACCGTCTTTCTTTACGGCTGCATAGAACTCCATTGTGTAGATGTACCACATTTTTGTTATCCAGTCATCTATTGAGGGGCACTTGGGTTGGTTCCAGCTCTTCCCTATTGTGAAGAGAGCTGCAATAAGCATGGCTGTACATGTATCTTTGCGGTAGGATGAGTCTTGTGGGTATATACCCAGAAGTGGTATGGCTGGGTCAGATGGTAGGCTCATTTTGAGTCTTTTAAGGGTTTCTCCACACTGCTTTCCATAATGGTTGTATGAGTTTGCATTCCCACTAGCAGTGGATGAGTGTTCCCCTTTCCCCACAACCTCTCCAGCATTTGGTATCATTTGTTTTCTTGATCCTAGCCAGCCTTATCAGAGTGAAATATCTTAAAGTGGTTTTGATTTGCATTTCCTTAATTATTAGTGATGCTGAACACTTTTAAAATTTTTCTCAGCCATCCTTATTTCCTCACTTGTGAAGTCTCTGTTCAGCTCTTTACTCCACCTTTTGAGTGAGTCATTTATTTTCTTAGTTCTTTGTTTTTTGAGTAGTTTATAAATTCTGGAAGTTAATGCTCTGTCAGATCTATCAGTAGTGAAGGTTTCTTTCCACTCTGTGGGTTTTCTCTTCACTTGCCTGATTGTTTCTTTTGCTGTATAGAAACTTTTGAGTTTAATAAGTTCCCATTTGTCAATTGTTGACCTTATTTCCTGTGCAGCTTCTGCCTGATTTAGAGTCTTTTCCTGCACCTATGTCTTGTAGGCTACTGCCCACTTTTTCTTCTATCACCTTCAGAGTTTTGGGTTTCATGTTCAGGTGTTTGATCCATTTGGACTTGATTTTTGTACAGGGTGAGAGGTAGGGGTTAAATTTCATTTTTCTACAAGTGGTGATCTGGTTCTTCCAACACCACTTGCTGAAGATGCTGTATTTCCTCCATTGAGACTT
The DNA here is from genome assembly GCA_009823505.1 of Rhizomys pruinosus. Taxonomy (NCBI): domain Eukaryota; kingdom Metazoa; phylum Chordata; class Mammalia; order Rodentia; family Spalacidae; genus Rhizomys; species Rhizomys pruinosus. Next base: position 1,004,929 of record VZQC01007984.1, read on the forward strand.
TTTGGCCTCCTTATTAAATATGAGGTGGCTGAAATTGTATGTGCTCAAGTTTGGATCTTCAGTTTTGTTCCATGGGTCTACAGGTCTATTTTTGTACCAGTACCAAGCTGTTTTTATGACTATAGCCCTGTAGTATAGTTTAAATTCTGGTATAGAGATACCCCTGTATTGCTCTTTTCACTCAGGGTTGCTTTGGCTATTCAGAGTCTTTTCTTTTACCATATGAATTTAAGGATATTTTTTCTGAGCATGTAAAGAAAGTCTTGGGGATTTTAATTGGGATTGCATTGAATCTGTATATTAATTTGGGTAGAATAGACATTTTTACTATATTAAGTTTTCCAATCCCTGAACTTGGGAGGTCTTTCCATCTTCTGATGTCTTCTTCAATCCCCTTCTTCAAGGGTTTATAATTTTTTGTTGTATAGATCTTTGGTGTCTTGGTTAGGTTTGTTCCTAGGTATATTATTGTTTTTGAGGCTATTGTGATTGAAAAGGTCTCCTTATATTCCTTCTTCAGTTACTTGTTATTTTACCTGAATTTTTATTATTTCACTTTTCTTCACAGCTGAATAGAACTCCAGCAGGCAACCCCTACACCTAAAGCCCCAAGAACATAGAGGAAGGCAAAGCAAAAAGCCTGAGTCACGGGACCAGAACACCTGAGGCTAGATAGTGCATTCTACTCATGATACGAAGCTACACCCATGAAATCTCCACAATATGCTTGCTTATACAATATGGTGCACAGTGACACCACCAGTGGGCATGTCACTGTGTTTGGGGAAAATTTCACACAATCACACACCTCTAGAGAAAGAGCTACAGGCAATCGATGAATGCTTTATGGAGGAAGAATTAATTTACTCAATGGAGTAGTTCCCTGATGGGTTATCCAATCTCAAGTAGTCAACCCTATACACATGTACACATGAGCACCAATAAATGAACTCATGCTGAGACTGGGGTTCTCAGGAGTTAAGTCCACAGAGCTACAGGGGCATTTTCATTACAGGAGACAGTGGTCACACTGTGAATTGCTTATCCTTACTGATGTGGACCTTCATCTCCTGCTTAACAGTTTTGGTCAGGTTTCCTCATCACAGTTTCTTCTTTTCTGCCCCTTTCCATATTGTAGGCTTTAGAAGAAACTCCCTGTCCATGGGGCAAAGTACACCTGAAAAACTGGAAATCGTGATCTGTCTCCTTGGAGAAGAGTGTCTTCATGAATTATTTACTTAAGCTTAGAAAATTTGTTGCTCTAATTTTCTTATGGATTTAGCAACATACACACAAACACAAACACAAACACAAATACACATATACACACATATAGACATATACAAACTCTGACCATTTCTTCCGTACATTGAACTATAATTCGATACTACTTTTGCTATTCAAATGATTCTAGCCTTTACCACTGGAAATTTATTTTCAAATTGGCTCCATAGTTTTGTCATGTAATTGGAATCATACATTGTATAGGCTTTTTAAACTGAGTTCTTTCATTTATGCATTGCACATTTCTCAGTGCGTTTCTTTGGACTGATAATAAATCAGTTCTCTTTCACTGTATGGATACACAGCAGTATTTTACACATCTTGATTGCTTCTAGTTTTTGCCAGTTGTGAATAAAGCTACAATATATATTTTTTATGTAAGTTTTTCTTTTGTGTATGTGGAGGGGGTATATGTTGTTATATCAAATGAGTAAATACCTAAGAGCACAATTGCCATAACATATGAAGCTATATTTAGTTATAGGAAACTTTCACACTGTCTCTCCAAATCATAGTATTATTTTTCATTCTTACCCATGAGGTAGGAGGGATTCTTTTGCTCTGTACCCTAGTCAATAATTTCTATTCCTTTTTGGATCTTTGATAAAACTAAAATACATATAGAGCCAGTATTACATTTCTAAAAATAAGTTTGTTTAATAGTTCCATACATTTTTACAGTGAATTTTAGTCATTTCCACCCCTCCCCCCCAGTTTTCTCTCTCACACCACCTTCTCACACTGGACCCTTCTTCCGAACAAGTCCCCTTCATACTTTCATGTTTTCTTTTTGAGAGTGGCCCACTGTGTTTAATTAGAGTCTCTTACTTGAGCATGGATGGAGGTTATTTACTGGAGCCAAAACAATGTATCAGTGTACACTATTGAAGAAAATGGCTTGCCCTCCCCCAATATCAGTTAATTTTTAATAGTCCAAGATGAAGGGGTTGGGCTTTTTTGAACCCTCCCTCATCTGTGGTGAAATGTTGATGAGTATGGTGGCCCACACCTTTAATTCCAGTACTCAGGGGGCAAAGATAAGAGAATTTTATGAGTTCAAGGCCAGCCTGATCTACACAGTGAATTCCGGACCAGAAAAGGATACATGGAGAGGCTCTGTGTTCAAAATACAAAACAAAGCAAAACAATAATAAAACCTCAAAAGATACAAAACATCTTTATTGGTTCAGCAGAAATACTAAATGGTGGCACATGGCTACATGATGCAGTCTGGGCTTCTCTGTAATGGATCCATTTACCAAGAGTTCAGACTTGCTTACTATTGACAGAAGCAAAACACAAAGTGAATGAAACTCTGCTCGTATGAGAGAATGTTCCTACAGTAAGACCACGAGTTGGGGGCTAATAGGCTGCAGTGACTCCCGGCCTGACTGCAAGCCCCTTCTTGGGCATAACTTTGGTATTATCTGAGTCATCTAGGAAGAGGCTGGTGATTAGACTGAAGTTAGGGATTCTTGGCTAAACCGAAGACCATATTTGGGCTACATTGCCTTAACAAGTGATTTCAGACCTAGAGCCATATTTATTGTGAAAAATATGCATTTTTTTTCTCCACAAAAATTTTGTCAGGGTTATGGTTTGAGACGTGAACTAAGACCACTGTGAAGATGTTTGTTTAATGGCACAGTATATGGCAAGTCTGAAGCCCACAATCCATGTAAATTCCAAGTTTGGTTATGAATTTTTAAGATTGTGACATAATCAAAATGTACATGAATCAGAATTTAATGCACTGCATGATGTGTGGATAAAGCTATCCACTGTACCATTTCTCTCTTTGAATTAGGGATGGTTTAGCAGTATATTTGTAACATTTACAAATACAATAAAAATGATATGTGCATTGTTCTCATTATGGACTTATTCCATTTAAACTCTTTATACATGTATATATTTTAGGAAGCTTTTTTAATATTAGGTTTCCATATGACTTTCAAAAGGATTTAGGTGTTACTTATCCATCCCTATAAAGTAGGTATTTCTCTACCATGTCACATTCATTTAACTCCTTCTGTTCCACCATTCCCCTTTAACCCCTGCCTCATTTTATTTCCCCTACTTTGAGAGCCCTCCCTCCATTGGCCCCTTAGTACCCTCTTGACCTCTATGGATTTTTCTTAATGAAAAATACACACCTAAAATTTCAAAAGTAGCATCCACATATCACAGAAAATGTGATGTTTGTCTTTCTGGGTCCGGGTTACCTCACTCAGAATGATTATTTCCAGTCCCATCTATTTACCTGACAATTTCATAATTTCATTTTTAAATTTTCTTTTATTTTCTCTTTTCACAAAAAAACAAGAACAATACAAAATGATAATAAAACAAAGCAAAAAAGGGGGGCTTTCCATTTCTTTTCGGTGAAATAAAGAATCAATCTACAGGGCTTGGTATGTAATATCTCTCTCTCTCTCTCTCTCTCTCTCTCTCTCTCTCTCTCTCTTTCTCTCTCTCTCTCCTCTTTCCCTCTTTTTTCTTCTTACTTTTTGTGACTGCCAGAAGGATAAGTGTGTACTGCCTGGTCCAGGAAGCCTTGAGTTCTCAACTGAGAAAGAATCTGGTTAATTTGGGGAGGGGGTCTCATCCCTAAATGCTTAGTCAGTTTCTAGCTCCTGTTTAGTTATGTTACCATCTGAAAAGGGTCACCCCAATCATCAGAAGGGATTCAGTACACTGACTGCTCTGACTTCTTCCATGCTGAAAAGGGATGTTGGGTGTGGCAACTGGGGTATCCCTCATTCAGAGGGTCTATCTGAAGGACCCTCAAAAGGATAACTACAGAGGGAAAATAGTCTTTGACTAGTGCCCGTGAAAGCAAAGTGAAGGCAGGAGTAGTTACGTACATGATCTAGGCAGGGGACCAGGAGAAGTAAGAACAGGGTGAATTCAAATGTCAATTTAAAAGTCCATCAGAATTTTTTGATAATGTTTTTTATTGAAGTTTTGTGCAATTCATACATTTCTCAGTCCAATTTAGACTCATTCCCCTTCCATGCCCCCCTCCCCACCTGAGTGCATGCATTTTGCCATGCAGGTCTTAGATCTTTTTTTCAGTCTTATTTAAAGTTTTTCTATGCAGAGGTTTATTGTTTGGGGCTGAAGTTTACTGTTTCAGTCAGTTCTTTGACCCAGTCCTTTTATTGTTGTTCCCTCCAATTTGTATTGCTCCAAAAATATGCATATATATTCTTTACACATATACCAAAATTACAATGTCTGAAAGCAAACTGTATGTTAATTCCAAAACAGGTTTAGGAATTCACATTTCCCCCTATAATTTTATTACTCTAAAGTATGTAAAGAAGGTATACATACTTTCCCCAAATATACCCTAATTTCAAAGTCTGAAAATAAGTGGTAGGTTAATTCTAGATCCCATTAAGGTATTCACATTATAATGGCACTGTTGCTTTCAGGTAATAAAAAAATATGTTGCCCAGTTTGCCTTACTACTAGGTATTTGGTGCTAGCATCCACAAATGAGGGATACCATTCATCCATTGTTTTTCTGGGACTGTGTTTCACTTTGCATAATGTCTTCTACTTCCATCCATTTACCTGCAAAGTTCATGATGTCATCTTTCATTACTGCTTCATAGAACTCCATTGTGTAGATGTACCATGTTTTCTCTATCCACTCACTAGCACTTGGGAGGCAGAGGTAGGTGGATCTCTGTGAGTTCAAGGCCAGCTTCGTCTACATAGTGAGGGGCATTTGGGTTGCTTCCAGCTCTTCACTATTGTGAAGAGAACTGCAATAAATACAGATGTGTATGTATCTTCGTGGTAGGATGTTTTATAGAATTCTGCTGTGAAACCATCTGGACCTGGGCTTTTCTTAATAGGGAGGTTTCTTATTGTGGGAGCTTCTCTTGCTATGAATAGGTACAGCACGGTCCTGCTAAGGGAAGATGAGCACAGTGCCTGCCATGCAGCCACTGTGGGGAACTGACCCCATAGCACAGAGGTCAATCAGTTACTTCTGTAACCTGACCTGAGAGGTACTTCCAACTCAGGTCCTTAGCTTGGGAGAACAGAATGTTTCCCATCTTGGCCATGCTTTTCCACCTGCCCCAAACCTGCTGGCCTCTAGACAGGAATTTCAGGCTGATGGCCGATTGCCTATCTTCAGCCTACGTCCACTCACAATTCACTTCACAGCTGGCAGTCTGATAGATAGATCTCCTTCCAGCCCCACATCAGCTACCCAGGTTGGTGGTCTGATGGACCACTGTACAACCCACTGGTAACTCGAAATTTAGGCCTACTTCAGCCAGTATGCACGCAGAAATAACCGCCAGGAATTGTGTGTAATGATGCTAATGGAGAATTCACTTTTTTTTTTTAAAAAAAACAAGCTTCAGTTTATTAATAAAGTTCTAGCAGCAAATATTGAAAAGCAAATATGTAGATAAAGAGTGCAGAATATTAACTGTGACATATAATATTTAAGGGCAGAAATATTTATTAATATTTATATACCTAATATGTACAGTCTGGAAAACTAAATAGCAGAGATGCCTTTTGCATTATGCAGATGTAGGCTTGATGAATGCAGACAGCCTCCCAGTGAAGAAATGTCATAGGGGTGGGGCCCTTTTGGAAGACTTTGCCTTGCAGGAAACTTTAACTTTGTTGACAGTTATCCAAGATACTGCTTTGATGTTTCTCAAAGAAATCTTTGGAAACTATATTGTATAGAATAGCCTAGTTTTCAGTTGAATAATCAAAGTAAAAATACTTCAACTCCAAACTTTCAGACACGCAGTCAACCATTTTAATTCCTGTGACTTGAAATAACACTGACTAAAACCTCCCCAAACTAACCAATGTTCCTCAGTCTGCCACCAGCCAATGTTCATAATTCAGGGTGTTTTGATATATTGCAGGTAATCCTATTTAATAGAGTAAATTCATTTTTTAAAACTTAGGATTCTAAGTAGAATTTGCATTATAATGAATAGTGTTTTAACATTAAAATTGAAAAGGCTCGTGACAAAATAGTTGCATTGTTTATCTGAATTAAAAACTAGAGCCCAATTTCAACCTGATTTTCTAAAACCAGTTATCTGATTTTAGTCACTAATCTTTGTCCCTTTCTTAATCCAATTTCCTTCATTATCTGCACAAGATTTAAGGTCGACAATTGACAAATGGGACCTCATTAAACTCAAAAGCTTCTGTACATCAAAAGAAACAATCAAGGAAGTGAAGAGAAATCCCACAGAGTGGGAGGAAAACTTCACTGCAGAAACATCTGACAAAGCATTGATTTCCAGAATATATAAACTACTCAAAAAACAAAGAAGAAAGAAAACAAATGACCCACTCAATAGTGGAGCAAGGAACTGAACAGAGACTTCACAAGTGAGGAATTAGAGATGGCTGAGAAACACCTTAAGAAGTGTTCAACATCACTAATCCTTAAGGAAATGCAAATCAAAACCACTTTAAGATATCATCTTACTCCAATAAGACTGGCTAGGATGAAGAAAACAAATGATACCAAGTGCTGGAGAGGTTGTGGGGAAAGGGGAACACTCATCCACTGCTGGTGGTTCAGCCACTATGGAAAGCAGTGTGGAGAACCCTTGGAAGACTTGGAATGAACTTGCCACCCAACCCAGCCATACCACTCCTATTTATATTTATGTGGTCATAAAATCATGTCCTTATGTCTCCAGACCTTAGACACATCAGAAAAATTATAATTTCTCTTCTATAACATAGCGGCAACTACAAAATGAAACACAGCCATAGATTCCTCCTGTTTTCCTGGCTGCTGCTCTGAGTTTCTTCTTGCTGCCCACTCCTTCAGGTCCTTCTTTGTATCTTAATTCCAAAAAATGCCTGACAAACTGTGTTAGAAATAACAGACAATATTATTCCATCATTATAGAAACCAGCAGTTTTATAAAGAATGTCATTTAAATTAGACATAAATTGGTCATATGAAAAATTGTAATTTTTTGAGAGATAAAACTCAGTAAATTGCTACATTCATGGTGGACATTGCAGCTTGCAATATTTACTTTTTAGTGGTGTTTTATGAGCTATTGAAACTAATGCTTTGTTCAATAAATTGAAATTTAAAATATTTTTTTAAATCTATTTGTATATTTGTATAGTACTGGCCATTGGATGTGGGATAATCTTGACATTTTTTGGTCTATTAACCATTCCAACATAGACATAATGTAACATGTAATTTCAAAAATTATCTAGTATCAATATCTAGGTCTTCTAATTCACTGGATTTAAGGGCAAAAGGATCTAAATACACATACTTAATTATACAGCATTATCATTTCTATCCCTAATTCCTTAATCAAGAGAATTCACTTTATTGCCTGCTACAACTCGCTTTTATAAGCAAAATGATGTCAGCTCCCAGAGCCAATCACAGACCCCCAGTTCTGCTCCACTCCACCTAGCATCATGTGCCTGGGCCACGTTGTTTGCTTCTTCTTGGGGTGGGGTCAGAGTAATCCCATGACTTCCACATGGTGCCCTGAGGGATGCCAGCTGAGAACTAGCCCCTAATTCAAACTGGATCTCCCCACATCTTATTACATTTTCAATTTCCCCATATATTATAGGTCTGTTTAAGCTGTCAGTCTCCTTGGTTAAGCTTTGGTGAATTCCAGGATTTCAGATATTCATCCATTTCTCTTAGGTTTTCAAATTTACTAGAGTATAGGTTTTTGAAGTATTCTCATATGATTGTCTGGATCTTTTTGTTGTCTGTTGTGATGTTTCCCTCTGACCAGGGGTTTTGAACTGTCAATTTATTAAGCTTCTCCTTCTGTTAATTTGGCCATGATGTCTGAACTCAGGATTTGCTTCCTGGGCATTTTAAAAGTCAAGATATGAGTTTCCACTTAGTTCCTAGAAGGAAAGATGAAATTTTATTAGTGAGCATTAATTGACAACAATAGTGGACTTGTTCTTTGGCTGGAGGTGACCCTACATTATTAATCAAGGGAAGATTTAAGGTTCTGTGCCTGTTTAAGACTATTTCATATAACTTTAAGCCTAATATTTGGAGGCACAATTTTTCCAGCTTTAAAAGGAATGTATGTTTTGGTTATGCTTTCCTTTTGGGTGCTTAAATACACACAATTAGCCCAGATTAACCAAACTTTGTTTTCTCAAGGTCTGTTGAGGTTCTGGTCTTTAGGGGGCGGGGGGGCTTGGCTTCTTCTGGCCATTCTTAACCAGTTCCATCTACCAAAGACAAGGTCAGGTCTTGCTAGACCAGGCTTCCATTTGGAGCATGAGGCAACTTTCCTCTATGCTGACCTTCCTCTTTATAGACTGGACACTAGCTGGGGTTCTGTTAGTGGACCTCCAAGACCTCCCCTTTTTTATACCATTAGTAAACTAGCTTTAGTGTTTATACCATTCCACTCTGGAAACATTTAACCACTTCATTCCAGTACAAGTATCTTATTTTCTACTAAACTTTGCGATATTTATACCCATCTGCATGAATGGGTCAATCCCTCAAGGCATAGGGAGCCTTGTGATTCACAATTGCAGAACACTTTAAGGAATGCCCCTGGATAAAATTCCTGTGGGACTAATTGACCCCAGAGGTCAAGGAACAAAAATGTTCCTTAAATCCCTTGGCTGAATTGGTATGGGTGTTATGTATGGGCATTAAGTAACAAAAAAGCAAAGTTACACCAAGCTGATACTTTTGATTACTTTAGCAAATTTAGATAAAGCTTGGAAAAAAAAAAAAAAAACCATGAAGCCTTGCATAAATGTTGACTAGACAAGACTTAACACCATAGGAAAAGTAGGCAAAGCCAGAGAGAGATTTAAATAATTTTAGCTTTATCCTAAATGTAAATGGTTTACTACAAACAGAAGTAGTCTCTTTACTTTCCCAAACCCCATATCCTGGTTTGTAATTTTCCAATAACAGGAAACATACCTATTGACCAGAATTAAGCTGATAAATTTTTTTCCAAGTCTATCCAAATGGTCTCTTTCTGGGCTGCATGCCACTACTTCAGGGAAGTAAACCTAGCTTTTCTTGATTCAAATTATCTTGAAATGGGCAGAGCAGATATCAAAAGTAACACTTGCATAATAAACAGAGACAATGGGTATCATTCAGTAGTCAGAGGTAACCCATTACTTGTCTATGCCCCTTTAATCTACAACTGGAAGTCCAGTACAAGCCAGGAATGGACTGAGAACCAACCACAACCCTGTGTGTTTATAATCCCATTTATACCATTAGTAAACTAGCTTTAGTGTTTATACCATTCCACTTTGGAAACATTTAACCACTTCATTCCAGTACAAGTATCTTATTTTCTACTAAACTTTGCAATATTTATACCCATCTGGATGAATGGGTCAGTCCCTCAAGCATATCACCACAAATTAAAAATCTTAAATCGATCCATATTTCAGACACAAAACACAACCAAAAGCCTTGAATTCTATTTTATCTAGTATTAACAGAGCAGCTCCTCCTTATTTCTTAGTGCCATTTACTTGTATTATTTTTTTTCACCCTCCTTTCACCTTGGAATAATATCTGTCTTTAAAGGTAAGTTAAGTTTCTTGAAGAAAAGAAAAAGAAAAAAGATGAGTTTTGTTTCTCAATCCATTCTACTTGTCTATGTCTCTTAATTGGAGAATTTGATCCATAGATACTTAAAACTGTTGTGGAAAGAATTAATTTGCTTCTAGCCATTTTGATTTCTAGTACATTCTTACCATAAGTTTTTCTTTCCATAGTGGTAGTATCATTTGTTTTCTGGTGTTGATTGATTATATCCATCCCTGCTCTCCACTCTTTGTATTGCTTGAAGTATTCTCAGCAGGGATGGCTTATTGCAAAGGAATTCTTTCAACTTATTTATATCATGAGACATTTTCCTTTCTCCTTCAATTAATATAGACATTTTTGCTGGATAAGTACTCTGGGTTGGCATCTATAGTCTTTTAGTACCAGGATTATTTTAGACTAAGCTCTTCTGGCTTTCATCATCTGCATTGAGAAATCAGCTGTAATTCTGACAGGTTTTCCTTTGTAGGCAACTTGTTTTTTCTTTTGCATCCTTCAGTATCCTTTCTTTGCTTTGAATATCTTGTGTTTTTACTATGTTAAGGCATGGAGAATTTCTTTTCTGGTTCTATCTGCTTGGTGTACTAAATGCTTCTAGTAGTTGTATAGGTATCTCTCACTTTAATTTGGGAAAATTTTCCTCTAAAATTTTATTAAAGACCTGAGCCATATAGTTATCCTGTGAGTTGTCTTCCTCTTCTATCCCCATAATTCATAGGTTTGGTCTTTTCATAGTATCCCACAGTTCCTGATTATTCCATTCTTGTGGGGGTTATTTTTATAATCTTTACTTATCCAAGTCTTCCATATTGTCTTCCACCCTTAATATTCTATTTTCTACTTCCTGCATTCTATTGTTAAGAGTTTCTCCTGTCCTTTACAAGTTGTTTGTGGAATGTTGCATTTCTTTTTTCATTTCAACTTGAATTTTCTTCAGTGTTTCTATATGTTTTGTAATTTTATTCCACAATTTATCATTATCCTCTTTCAATTTATCCCTGTCTTCTTTTATCCCTGACTTCCTAGTTTATAAGTTCCTTAAATTCCCTCACTTCCTTAATTTCTCTAATCATATTCATAATTGTTCTTTTGAGATATGTACCCTGAGTTATATCCAAGGGGTCTTCATTAGAGGGTACTGGAATAGGGGTATTAATATTTGGTGTAGAGCTACCTGAGTCTTTTATATCATTTTTCTTTTGTTGCACTTTAGACATTTGGGTAGCTTCTGTTGGGAGTGGTTCTAATGTGAAGCTTAGGTGTTTATTAAGCTGACACTGATTTTGGTTATATTCCTCAGGTGTTCTTGTTGACGTCTTAATAGATGTACAGGTGTGGATACTTCAGGCTCCAAAATGTCAACTCTATCCTACCACTGTACAGACCCAAACATCTCAACTAGCCAGCAGACACTTTGCCCAATCTGTCTGTGAGATGTCACAGAACCACTGTACACCACCCGTAATCTACTAATTGATCCCTCAGGGCCAGGTGCCAAGTTCTGTACTTGGGTTCAGTAGGAGAAAGGCTCAGCCGACACCAGGGCTATCCCTGTTGTCTCCTGTCGATAATGCAAAATTGTAGTCCCTAAGGATCAAAATGCCCTCAGACCACCTCTGATGCTTCCCAATGCTCTTGGGGCCCCTACGTCCCCCTCCTCAACTTTGCCATTACCTGCTCGGAATGCACCTGCTGCTCCAGGAGCCACTGTCTTGGAAAAAATCCATAATTTCTACCACATTTTTGTCATTCATTCATCAGTGAATGAACTTCTAGATTTTTTTTTAACATTTCCTGACTACTGTGAATAAAGTAACAATGAACATGGATAAGTAAATATCTATGTAGTAGGACACACTGTCCTTTGGATATATGCATAAGAGCAGTATAGCTGAATCATATGGTAAATCTAGCTATATGTTTGTGAGGAACCTCCACACTGATTTTTGTCATGACTGTGCCAATTTGCATGGCCACCAATAATGAATAAGTATTTTCCTTTCCCTACATCCATATCAGCATTGGTTTTCCTTTTTTTGTGTACAACTTCACATTTTTAATTGATTTTTTGCAATTTTCATACGATATAGTTTGATGGTGTTTAGAACCCCTCCCTGATCCACACATTCTTCACTATACCTGTCCACTGTCCAATTATATATATATATATATATATATCATATATATATATATATATATATATATATATATATACGCACATACATGTATTTATATATTTGTCTCACCTATACTAAAATTATGTTGTCTGAAAACAAACTGTATGTTATTTCCAAATCATATTTCCAGATTCACATTTTTCCATTTTGATTTTATATTACTCTAAAATATTCATAGATACCATCCACCCATATGCTAAAATTCCAAAGTCTGAAAATAAATGGTAAGCTAATTCTAGTACCTGTTAAGGGATTTACGTTATAAGAGCACAGTTGTTTTTGAATCATGAGGAGTATGACATTAATATTGCTCAGTTTGCCTTAAAACTAGGTACTTGGTGCTAGCATTCACAGATGAGAGATACCATTCATCATTTGTTTTTCTGGGATAGCCATAGACTATTTTTAATCAGATTGTTTTCTTGATGTTAGCTTTTTTAAAAAAGATTTTGGATTTATTTATTTTTACTTTATAGTGTATGAGTGTTTTGCCTGTATGTAAGTGTATACCACATGTGTGAAATGCCTGCAGGTACCAGAAGTCATCAGATACCCTGGAGCTAGAGTTATAGACAGTTATTAGTCACCATGTGGGTACTGGGAACTGAACTCAGGTCTGCTTCAGGAGAAGCCAATGTTTCAGGAGCAGACGGTGCTCTTAACTGCTGAACCATCTCTCCATCTCCATGTTTAGTTCTTTAAGTTCTTTGTATATTCTAGACACTAATCAGAGTCTATCAGATATGCAACAGGAAATTTTTTTCCCATTGCCTTTTTTTGGGGAGTATTTTTGTGACAAGATCTCCCTTTAGTCCCAGCTGGCCTGGAGCTTACTTTGTAGAGCAGGCTGGCCTTGGATTCACAGAGATCCCCCTGCCTCTGCCTCCCAAGTGCTGGGATTAAAGGCGTGCACCACCACACACTGCCCCCATTGAAGCTTTCATGTCCCTGAGGTCCCACTTGTCAATTACTGGCCTTGTTTACTGGGCAACTGGAGTTCTATTAAAAAGTCCTTACTTTTGCCTATTAGTTTTAGGTGTTCTCCTCATTTTATCCTCTAGTAGAAAACTTCAGAGTTTCAGGTCTAACATTGATCCATTTGAAACTGATTTTCATGCAGGCAAGAGATTAGGAACAAGTTTCCTTCTTCTACACTGTAGATATCCAGTTTCTCCAGCACCATTGCTGAAGAAGCTATCTTTTGTGTGTTTTGGCTTTTTTTTTTTTTTTTTTTGCCAAATTCATTTTGCCATAGCTATGAATTTATATCTGAGGCCTTGGTCTATGAGTCTATGTTCATGCAATTATCATGCTGTTCTTAATTGTAGAGCTCTGTAGTATAATTTGAAATCATGTGTTATGTTACCTCCAGCTATGTACTTCCATGCAGATTTTAAGATTTTTTTTTTTTTTATTTCTGAAAGACATTGAGAGCCTTTTGACTGAGATTGCATTGAATTTGTAAATTGGTTTTGATAGACTGGCCATTTTCACAGTATTAATATTATCACTCCATCACAAATTCTTCAGCATTTTATAGTTTTCATTGTAGGGGTCTTTTGCTTCCTTGATTTATCATAAGCTATCTGTTTTTGAGACTATCATTTGTTTTATTTATTTATCTTTTGACAGCGTCTTCGAAGTCCCAACCATCTTCGCAATCACTATATGGATTAGGCTGCCCTAGATCTGACAGATATCCACCTGCTTCTGCCTTTCAAGGGCTGGGATTAAGGGTGTGTGACACCATGTCAGGCATTTTTTGAGGCTATTGTGAATGAGACTGTGTCTTTGATTTATTTTTCAGTATGTTTATCATTGGACGACTATAGGGTTTGGTATATTGATTTTGTATTCTGGCACTTTTTTGAAAGTATTTATCACCTCTAGGAGTTCACTGGTAGGGACTTTAAGGAGTCTCATTTATAGAACTCTGAAATCTGCAAATAGGGATACTTTGACTTCTTTTCTTATTTAAATTCTTTTAATTTCCTTTTCTTGTCTTATTGTTCTAGCTAAGACTTTAAGCACTATATAGAATGAGTGTGAGAAGGGGAAGTTCCTTATCTTAGTGAGGCTGTTTGAAGTTTTTTTTCTCTATTTAGTATAATGTTTTCATGTTTCTCATTTATAGCTTTATTAAGTTGAAATATGCTCCCTGTAGACCTAGTCCCTCCAGAGTTTTTACCATGAAGGGATGTTAGATTTTGTCAAAGCCATTTCTGTGTCTCTTGAGATGACCATACGATTTCTGTCCTTGATACCACTTATGTGATCCTTTACATTTATTAATGTATGTTGAACTGTCCCTGCACAGATGAAATAAAGCTAACTTGATCATAGTGATAATTTTATGTATTCTTGAAATATATTTTAAATATCTTATTGAGAATTTTAATCTATATTTATTGGAGAGATTGTTCTCTAATTTTCCTTTTTTGATGTGTCTTTGTCTGGTTTTTGAATGAAAATAATACTGGATTTATAAAAAGTGTTTTAAAACATTCCTTTTTTACTTTTTTTCAGAATTCTAGAAATAAGATTGGTATTAATTCTTCTACAAAGTCTGGTCAAATGCTACACTGAATCCATTGCTTTATCATCAATGATGTTAAATGATGTGATCATATTTCTCTATGATTATTTGACATTTCTATCTCCTTTTTGGTGAGTTACCTGCTTAAGTATTTCATCTATTTTAAACTGATTTTCTTCTTATTGCTGAGTGTTAACATTCATTTGAATATTTTTACTAAAGTCTTTACAGATATGAGATTTTCAAATATTTTCTCATAATCTGTGTCTCAGTTTTCATTTTTATAGAGCATTTTTATTTTAACAAAATCTACTGTATCAAAAGTAACTTGGGGGTAAATTCATAAATTATGATAAAATCTGAGACAACAGGCTTTTTGTGTTTAGCTTGTAAAAAATATTCCAATTTATAATCTAAATTATTCTATATATATGTATGATTCATTTAAATTAATTTTCTGAAAGATATAAGGTTTTCTGAGCTTCTGGTTTTAGTGTAAGGAAATCTTCATTAGTTGAAATGTCTATTCCTTCTTTATTGAATTGTCCATAATCATTTGTCAGAGATTGGTTAAATTTGTATTGTTCTATTTCTAAGCTCTCTTTTCTATTCAATTTCTTTGCTGACTTTTAAAAACTTTTCCATGCTATTTGTTCTTTAGTTTCATAGTTTTCAAAATCAGACAGTGGGTATTTCATTTTTATCTCCATATTATGTTTCTTGCTCTGATAGTTTAACTTGCTATATAAGCTTTAGAATAACTTTTTTGATGTCCATAAAATGACTTTCTGGGATTTCATTAAATCTAGACTTGAGGAAAAATGAATATATTAATGTATTGTTTTTTAATCTTATGAACACTATTTATTTTTATCTTTTATATCTCTTAACAGCAGTAATGGTTCCCAAATAATACTCAAAAAGCTAAAAGTCACATTTTTCTTAGATAATATGTACATGCAAAATAAAGCATTAGAGTTAATGGTAAAATATTTATACCTTTCTCTTTAGTATTGGGAATGGTAATGCCCTCTGTTATTGCCTTTCTCCATACTATATTGAATGTCTCTGGAGATCAATAGGGTAAAAGGAAAATAAATATTCATCTCAATAAATAGTTTTTATATGATTCAACAAAATGTTTAATAAAGGTGATGTAGTGTGTCTTTTTCATGTTAAATTCCTCACTGGACCCTATCTTCCAAGATAAAATATCCTGTGGCCATAGAAAACATGGAAAAGTGTTTACAACAGAAGGCCCTCATTATCTATAGTCCATCTAATATGGCTTGCCTTTCATTCTTCCTCCTCTGAACTTTATGCTGTTATTCTGAACTGAGCATTTCTACATTAGTGATACATCAGTTATATCACCGACTCAGAGTCTAAAGACACAGTTTTCTTTGCCCAGAATATCTATATCTGCTTTTATGTTTGAAAATATTTAGTTACTTTACCATTCATATCAGACCTTAGTCCTTCAGAAAAAATATTATTTTCTCAGTAAACAGTACTCTGTCACTCTTTGTGTTGTTCTTGTTCTGATCATCTTTATGTGTTTTATTTTTGTTTTCTGCCACATTGGAATATGAGCTCCTTGTCAGTTAGGTCTCCTGAGATTCCTTCATCCCTACATTTGAAGGTCCTTACATGTTGTATAGCAAAGTATGGAATCCACAAATGGTCTGAATAAAGGGCTTGAAATTCCCTGACCTGAAACTAATCAAGTAAAAACAATGTTTGTGCTGTGGCAAAACGTACACATAGAGATGCTATAAAACCCACATATGTACACTATGCTTAGCTTAGCTGCCTGTGAAAGGGTTTATTCCCATTCAATGAGATGTGTTTGTTGGATTTATTGATGTGATCATCTACTATCTGCTTTCTAGTGGAGGAAAGGCCTTAGGTACACTTGAATTCTCAGGATTTCCTGGCAACAAAACCTATATTATTGCTCATTTCTCTTCATAATTATGTGAAAACATTTGAGGAGGTCAAAGTCTCAATGATATGTATCATCAAAGTCTAAGTTTTAAAACATTTTAGACAGAAATTAATGTATTTTATCAGATTAGTTTGGACTAAATTTTTTTTTAAATCTAGAAACAAAGTAGTCCCAAGTTTTCTTTGAGCTGAAATATTCTTTTTAAATTATTTATTTATTTATTATTTTTTTGTTTCATAATGAAATTCTTTTTTAACTTTTTTATTTATTTTTTTTCATTTTTTAACAATAAGTAATCATTTATGAGTACAAGCATCCTTCATGTAAAACCAATTTGCAAGCAGTTGTGCCCAAACCCACACAGCCCAAGGGTCCCACCATCCAGCTGGGGGGGGGCGGCTTGTTCACTCAAATTGATCAAATAATTGTCCAGTCTATATTGCTGTAGTTTCATCATTCACCCCAATCACAGCCCTTACATTCTACCATGCCCCCTCTTCTGCAGATTGTTCCCTAGGCTTAGAAAAGGGGCAGGGGTGGACGAAAAGCAAAACAGTCTACTTTCTCTGGAGCTGTTGTTTTGGACTCTGGTCAGTTCTGGCTGTTTCCTTTCATGGGCTGACAGTTCGTCCAGGAATAACCTTTCAATCCTACTAATGAAGCACAGGCAATTAGATATATAGGTATTTAAACAGTACTAATTGTTATGGTATGTTATTTTGGTATAGACACAGATGTTTGTATGGTATGTTAATCCACGAATTATGTTTTTTCTGTTAAATGTGACAGGTTCTTACTGTGGCTTATAACATCTCCTAACCACTAGAGGATGTAAGCTTGCAGCATCAGCCATGGGTTATTCCTCCAAGGAGAGAGCTAATAGCCAATTAGATTTGGGATATACAGACATATGGCTGCCACTGCTGCACAGGATTACCCGGCAGGTGAGGTGTAGCTGGTGCTGACAGAGGAGTCTTGCTTGACTCAAGGAGACCTATATTTGCTTTATTGGTTTAGTGGACTTTGGTAATACTCTCTGGTATTCCAGAGACCAACTGTACACTTGCAAGTGTGGTCTCAATACATCTTTCCCATGCTTACATCAGGTCTTCAACAGCAGGGCCTTATCACCTCTCTTCTTGCAGGTATCCCAGTTTACAGGAAAGAAGCCTTTACCTTTTTGGGGTGGGGGCTTGGATCCCCTGGCCAACATCTCCTTGGTACAATAATCCATTGCTGATATCAGAGCTCTCCTGTATTAATATATTTTGCTTAAGTGCACAGCTTAAGGAGACTTTAATATTATATTTGGTTCTGAATAGAGAATAATCCTTTTCACAGTTCCTATGTATATTAGTCAAAGAAGGCAGTTTTACCAGTTTTATAAGAGATTATCTCTATAACAGTTGGCTCCAATTTACAGTTAGAGAATGACCTCATCATTATCATAATCCTCTATTATTTTTTATGTGTATGAGTTTACTGTCTGCATGTAGGTTGGTGTACCAGTGTCGTGCAATACCACAGAGGTAAGAAGAGGGTGTCAGATTCCCCTGGAACTGGAGTTAAAGATGGTTCTTAGCCACCATGTGGGTGCTGGGAATCAAACCCGGGTCCTCTGCAAGAGCAGTTGGCACTCAACCACTGGGACTGAAATATTCTATACATTATTTGACAAATACAAGATAAAATAAGTCTTTTTAATTAATTAGCATATTGCAAAGAATGAATAAGGCCTAATTGAAAAACAAAACTGGTGAATTTTGTAGGAATTTTGTAGCAGTGGATTTTTCTCATAATAAAATTAATTGAAAAATGAATAAACTGATAAAATATTTGATTTTATTGAGTCAAATAAAATGAGATTGAAATGAAATGAATTAATGCCAGGAAATAATTTGTTGCTCTTGTCCAAAAGAAGAAAATGAATAGACATGTTTTGTCTTTCTTAACTTTAATATTTAACTTTGGAAGTTTTCCACTCTAATAATATGAAATCTGTACTTGAATATTAGATAATTAAAGCCTTCAGAGAGACAGATGACAACCAATGGTATACAATGCCACATTTTTACTTGAATATTTATTCATTCATTCATTTAACGAGTACTTAGTGCTATACATATATATAGCACTAATATATACATATATTAGGGTTTAATAATATATAATAATACATATATACATATATGTGTGTGTGTGTATAGCACTAGAGGCTGGGGACACAATGAGCAGAAAAATGTAGGCAAGCCCATGCCCCTTTGCAGTCACAGCAGTCCTATGATTCTATTTAATTCCTTTCACTCTCTCTATATAAGATTTCTCTATTTATTAGTCCTTAGTTCTTAAGCTACATTTCCTCTGTTCAGAAGTGCACATGTAAAATGTCATTTTAAGTATTAACTAGAAACCTTATATTCCTGACCTAGTCTATTGATCATCTGTCATCTATGAAAATTGTAAAGGCTGAATCAGTGTAGTAGTTTGAACTGGAATGTCCCCTGAGAGCTCCAAGTATTTGAACAATTGACCCCAGTTGGAGACTGTGCTTGTGGAGGTTAAGGAGTGTGGCTGGAGTAAACATCCCTAGGGCAGGGCATGTGAGTTGATAGCCACTTTTGTTCTCTCTCTCTCTCTCTCTCTCTCTCTCTCTCTCTCTCTCTCTCTCTCTCATTCCTGAATGCACTTGAAGATGTGAATGCTCAGCTTACTGCTTTGGCTGCCTCTGACTCCATGCCTACCTCAGCATGATGGGCTTTTATCTTTCTGGAACAGTTAAGTCAAGTAAGTTCTTCCTTCCATAAGTTGCCTGGGTCATAGTGTTTTATCCCAGCAATAGAGAATTGACTAATGCAGTTTTCAACTTGCATTGTTAGTACTGACCCATATTCAACACTGGAGTTAAATAATTTTTAGGCTTAAAAAAATACAATCAGAGGCCAGGCATGGTGATGCACACCTTTAATTCTAGCACTTGGGAGGCAGAGGAAGACGGATCTCTGTGAGTTCAAGGCCAGCCTGGTCTACAGAGTGATTTCCAGGACAGCCAGAGCTACAGGGAGACCCTGTCTCAAAAAGACAAAAAAAAAAAAAAAATACAATCAGAGCCAGACATGGTGGCTCATGCATTTAATCTCCGGACCCTGGAGGCAGAGGCAGGTGGAGCTCTATGAGTTCAAGTCTAGCTTCATTTACATACCAAGTTCCAGGACAGCTGGGGCTACAGAAAAACTTGGTCTCAAAAAAACAAAACAAAACAAAAATGCAACCAAAATGTTTTAATTCATAATAATCTGTGGCTGACTATGATATGAAAGTAAGTCCTTAAATGAATTGCAATTTTATTAGGCCATATCAAATTAAGTCCTAGAAATACATATCAATCTTTATTAAACCCCCAAATTATATTTAGCATGGATTTCACAAATTAATGTCAATATTCATATTTCTGTCTCACCTGTTCCAGTTTCTACTTGCTTCAGCCATCTGCAGCTTGTGAAGTGATTTGAGTAGAACATTTTCTGCATGACTCCTCATGCCAATGTTCATGCTACATTTTCTGCATGACTTCTCAGAGACTATCATACCGATGTTCATGGTAAGAACAACCAGTTCTCGGGATTCCAAGCAATTGTTGAAATGTAGGAAGAAATGAGCAAGGAAATAACTTCATTCCAAAACATATCTTAAATTAGGGATCATAGACAATAGCTCTACTATTCACAAGTTGATTCCTCAGCCTTTGTCTATCCTCTTTGCACAGAATTTCTCAAATCTGAGATGCTGCTAATTTCTCTTCATTTTTTTCTGCTGCTCCTCAAAAATGATCATCTGAATTAACTATTTTTATGTTTAGCCTTCCTTTACTTTTTAAGCTCACATTCATTGTTAAAACTCCTATAGCATTTTTTTTTCATTTTATTACTTTTTCAACTGTAGGATAATTTGTATTATTTTTATAATTTTTATTTTTGTTGATATTTTTATACTGTCCTTCAGTTCCTTTTACATGAGTTCATTTAGTCTATGAATTAATGGTTTGGCTAAGGTCTCTGTCTAGTATGTTTTAAACCCAGACTTCTTCAAAGTTAGTTTCTATGCTTCTAATGACTGCTCTTCTGTGTGCATCTTGTACTTTTTTTTCTATTACTTCTTTATTTTTTTTTCATTTTTTAACAATAAGTAATAATTTATGAGTACAAGTATCCTTCATGTAAAACCAATTTGCAAGCAGTATTGCCCAAACCCACACAGCCCAAGGGTCCCACCATCCAGCTGGGGGAGTTTGTATGTTCAACCAAGTTGATCAAATAAGTGTCCAGACTATATTGATGTAGTCTCACCATTCACCCCAATCTTGTACTTTTAACACATCGCAACTTTTCATTGAGATCTGAACTTAATATGGCAACTTAAGGAGTCACATTCCTCTCTTTCCAAAGACCAATAGAGTTTGTTAATTTTTTTAAATATTTTTTTAATTTTATTTATTTCTGTATGTGTATGAATGTACTGTCTGCATGCAGGTCTGTGCACCCGTGTCGTGCAATGCCACGGAGGTCAGAAGAGGGTGTCGGATTCCCCTGGAACTGGAGTTCTCCTGGAATTGGAGTTTCAGAAGGCTCTCGACCGCCATGTGGGTGCTGGGGATTGAACCCGGGTTCTCTGTAAGAGTAGTCGGCACTCTTAACCACTAGGCCATCTCTCCAGCCCAGAGTTTGTTAATTTTGAGGTTAACTGTTCTTATTGTGTTTATGGTGGTGATATTACTGAAACAATTATGTAAAGTCGGTTTTCATTTTTTTTGTTTGGTTGGTGTTTGTTTGTTTGTTTGTTTGTTTGTTTATGTAGTCCTGACTGGCCTAAAGCTATCTTTGTAGATCAGGCTAGTCTGGAACTCACAGAGATCCATCTTTTTACCTGCCTCAATCTCCAAGTATTGGATTTAAAGATGTGCCAGAATTGCCCAATGTGGTGGTGCACATTGGGCAATTCTGAATTCTCTTTCATGTGTGATCACTAAAATCTTTTCTTTACTAGCCCATTTAATGATTGGACAGAAACTTTGGTAACTGCTACAAGGACTGAATCTCTCAGTGTGTTGATAGGTACTCTCCAACTCTGTCTCTCTGTTTCTCTCTCTTTGTGTGTGTGGCATACTTTTAACACTCAGCTAATAATTCAATAACTCTGTTTTAACCTTTATTTCATGTTTGCATACAGCACTGAACTTAGCCCAGAATGAGATGAAGGCTTATTAACACTTTCATAAGCAATGGGAAAACCTTGAGATAGGAGAGCCCTGTGCATATATTTCTTTTCAATTCTTAGGAACACATAGATTCCTTTCAAAGTCCTTTACAGGTATGTCTCCAGATTTTCCTTCTAAGTTTCTAGATAAACCTAATGTTTCTCCAGCCTTTGTCTGTTGCTTCAGTCATATTCATTGAGTGTTCCCTGATTTGGGTAGCATCTCCGCATAAAGTTTTTAGTGCTCAACAAACTTTGCATCATATCACGTAAAGACAGGACTACAAAGGGGCTATTTTCTACTGGGTCATCAAATATGCCAGTAAGAGCATCACTCTGGGACTAGGATTTGAAGGACCTTAAAAACCCTTCTCCTGCTTTGAGTGACTTCTGTACAGCCAATTTTTCCACTGACTAAGGTTGTTGATTTAGAAGGCTATTGTAGAATTGTAATTGGAGGTAAAAATAGAACAAGCTAACAGAATCAAACTGTTTGGCAGAGATTCAGCTGTGCTTTGCTTTGTTTTTTAATAACTTGCCCCTGGATTGATACAAGCCTTTGCCTGATCCTTAGAGTTCTGGAAAAGTCAATTGTGACATGTTTTGCTATCATTCTTGTTGTTTCATGGATGAAAGAACTTTTGAAGGTCTTTACTGTTTTCACTAAAGTCTCAATTGATTGTTATTTTAGGCTTCCATTTAATTTTGCTATAGATTTTTTTCTCAGAATCCAATCTAAATTTGAAATTAAAACTTTTCATCAAGTTTCTTTGGTAAACACTTTCTTGAGAATTCGAAAGAAGTGGATGCCTACCTGCATACAAGTGCACACTCTGCCTCCCAACCATCCTGTCTGACATGCCTTAACCTTTAGGGTCTGGCAGTACACAATAGACACTGAGAGCACTGGATCTCAAGCATTAGAGTGCATCATAGGCAGGACAGAGAAGTTGTAGAAAGACTGCACATGAAGCTGGCTAACTGGGATTGAATATTGGCTCTGCCAATGTATTGCTATGCCTTCAGGAAAGTCTGCATAGCAAGTCATGGAATGGCTTCATTCATGACAGATATCCCTTCAAAATGCACTTTTGTCTCTTTGAACTACACCTATTTTCATTTTTGACACTTTTTAAATTTGAGGTTTTGCCCACTTCACATACTTGATCTTAATCAAATTTATATCCCTCCCCATCTGTACCCCTCCAGCATTCTTTCTAAGCAGGTAACTCTAGATAGGCTGACTAGATGTCACTGGATGAACTTACTCAGAGTATGTTACATAATCAAAGAACATAGTTTATTTTTTATTTTGTCAATGGTGATTAATTTTAACAACATGTAATTGGAGCACCAGCATCTTTTCTCTATGTGTGTGTGTGTGTGTGTGTGTGTGTGTGTGTGTGTGTGTGTGTTTGAGACGGGGTCTCCCTATAGCCTCAGCTGGCCTGGAACTCTCTATGTCAATCAGGCTGGCCTTGAATTCACAGAGATCCACCTGCCTCTGCCTTCCGAGTGGTGGAATTAAAGACATGCACTACCCTGCCTGGATTTTTCTCTAATTTTTTTTATTTTATATCTCTTTATCCAAATATGTAGTCAGTTTTATGAATGTTCAATGTGCATATGAAAATGTCATTCTCCATTTCTGAGGAAAATGTCTGACATTTTAAAACTGTTAAGGAGTACTTATTTTAATTTATTTGTCCACTTTATTTCTCTGTACAGAAAGTGTATGTTAAAATCATCTATGATTAATGTACTAATGTCTCTTGTTTCTTTCATATAGAAGGCTTTCTATTTTATTATGGTTACCCTGTGATATTTAATGTAAGTATTCAAAGGTGCCTTATCATTGTCATAAATAGTAAACAATAACATTATAAATTGGCCTTTTGCTTCTTAATCATTGCTTCTAAATTAATCTGAATTTATTATAAATTCTACCTGGTCAATCATCAAGCTTACAATCTTTCACTGTTTTGGCTGCTTGTTCTACTTCTGAACTATCTGCTGTTAGCACAGTGAGATAAGGTTCTTAAATGAATAGCACTTTTGCCTGTCTTCAAATTGTTGGTGCCTATTTTTTGTAATTTTTTATTGAATTTTTGTTTACTTCATACAGAACATCTCAGTCAATCTTTTTTTAAAATTTTTTTTATTAATTTTATTTATTTCCTTATGTGTATGTATGTACTGTCTGCATGCAGGTCTGTGCAGCCGTGTCGTGCAATGCCGCGGAGGTCAGAAGAGGGTGTCGGATTCCCCTGGAACTGGAGTTCTTCTGGAATTGGAGTTTCAGACGGTTCTCAGCCTCCATGTGGGTGCTGGGGATCAAACCCGGGTCCTCTGTAAGAGCAGTCGGCGCTCTTAACCGCTAGGCCATCTCTCCAGCCCCCATCTCAGTCAATCTTAATCAACTTTATACCCCATTCCCCACTGCAACATTCCAGAGTTCCCTATAGGCCCCACCTTCTCTCACTTGTGTTAAGTTAGTGTCCCTAGACATTCCCCACTGCAAGTTCATTTAGGTCTAGTAAGCATATCTAGAGTCCCTCACTTTACGAAGATCAGATCTTCTTCACCTAGCAGTAATCAGCTGCCAATATTCCTTCAGCAGAAATTGGGGGGTCTGTTGCCCATTATTGTCTGCTTCAGTTTGCATGCATCTTGTTTATGCTGACACCAAAAGAAGCTTTTTTGATCAGCGGTGACAAGGATACTTGACTGTAAATATAAGGATACATATTTTCCATATATTAAGAAATTACATTAGTCTAGGGATGTGACAGCCTTGGAGCTTTTTCTAAGTTCCATGACACTTGAGTTTCTTCACATTGAATGAGCTTTAAGTCCATTTAGGTAACTGTTGATTACCCCCAAGATAAAAGTGTCACTACTGCACCAATGTCATATGATGTAGTTATTAGGCCTTGAAGCTGGGGTTGGACCATGGACTGCTATTCTCCTTTACCAGCATCCATAGTGCTCTCCAAAGCTACAAGAGCCAGCCTTCAGGGGAAGTGGCTTCTAGTTCAGTTCTAGCTCCATTGCTCTAAGTACTGTGTCCAAAGTGTGACCTGTCTTTAGTAATAGGGTCTTACCTTCAAGTTCTGGGAGGCGATCAAGGACTGTGACAATAGCCCGTGGAATTTTGGACATCTCTTGGACCACCCTGGCCAACAACTCAAGGAAGATTTCTCCTGTCTGGCAGACTTTATTTTTACGTAGCCTTTGGCTGTATGCATGGACTCATGTAAAGATATTGTACGTTTAATTTGTTGGTAGGTTGTTGGACTAATAAACCCTCAGATTTTTTTTACACTAGCTAGGCATTATTTACCTCTCCCCTCTCTTTTTCTCTCTCCCTCTCTAACCCTTCCTCCGTGCCTTCCTCCATTTAAAGTATCCTCATTTCCCCATTTCTCCTTTGACACCAGTCTCCTATCGTCCCATCTCTCTTGAGCTCCTTCTTTTGTAGCAGTTAATCTTTCCTTCTGCATTCATCTGTCTTATCATACAATTTCTGAAAGAGATTTCTTCTCTAAAATTTTTCATCTCCAGAGGTGATGACTTTCATCCAATTTTTATCTCATTTGGTTCTGAACCCTTTCTTTTTTTGACTTTCCTCTGTTTGCTGACAGGAGCTAATCCGTACACCCTGTTTTCCATCAATGTAGATCCCAGGTCTGCCAATGTGTGTCTGCATAGTCTCCACCCATGGGCCAGCTCTGGAGTGGATGGGAGACAGCATTTTGGGTCTTGAACATTTATTTATTCACCCATTTCTCTGAATACTCCAGTTTTAATCACCTTGTTAGGCTGCAGCAATTGTGCTTGTGTAGAATTTATTTTACTTTATTGTTTTGTTTTACTTTGCAAGAAGTGTTGTAGAAATACTGGAAGTTAAATAACTTCCATTAGATCTCTCCTGTCTTTTCTTCTATGTTATTTTTCTTTTTCTTTTATGCTTTGTCTATTGTTTTATTTTCACCAATTGTAAATCTGTTTAGAAATGTCTCTTTTATACATTTATAATTGGAATATTTGTCTACCTTGATCATAGCACATGCACAATAACCATTATGTATAGAATTAATCAAATTCATGTCCAATAATAGATGATAGATATAGCCCAAATGTGTGTATGTGTGTGTATGTGTATGCGTGTGTGTGTGTGTTTGTGCACACATATGCAAGAGATTCAGATACACAAAAAATTAAATAATCCTGCCATTGACACAGCATGGAAGAACCTGAAGGATACTAAGTTAAGTGAAGTAAACCAAACACAGAAAGACAGATACCACATTATCTCACTCATGTGTGGGGACTAAGGAAGTTGTTCTTATAGAAAAACGTGAATATAACTGTGATTACCAGAGACTGTAGAGGTAGTGAAAGGAGGGAATTAAAAGAAATTTGCTAATAGTGGCCAAGATATAATCATAAGGATAGAATAAGTTCTGGTGTCCTACTGTTTAGTAGGGTGATTATAGCTAGCAAAGAGTATTATATAATTCAAAATAGCTAGAAGAATTTTAAAGATTTGTTCTCACAAGGATAAATGCTTAAGGAAGTAGATAAAATAGTTACCTTAATTTGATCATTTCATTGTATAATACATATTTGTCTCAAAAGGTCACATTTCATATCACAAATTTACTATAAATGTAAAAACACTTGGTGCCAAGACTGACAGCCTGAGTTCAATTCCCCAAAACTCAAGGGGTAAGACAAAAAAATAAAAATAAAATAAAAAGAAAGGTTCTGATCACCACACACAAATGCACACACAGACAAAGAGAGAGAGAGAGAAAGAGAGAGAGAGGTCACTAAATAAATAAAGGCAATAAAACTTGAAAGAAAATTGAAACTTATCTAATATGATTTTTCATTTGCTTGCAAATGTCTCAGTAATTTACTCTGGATGTCCAAAGGATACTTTCTTTTTTTTTTTTTTTTTTTCTCTTTCGAGGACAGGGTCTTCCCCGTAGCCCCAGCTGTCCTGGAACCTCACTCTGTAGACCCCAGGGCTGCCTTGAACTCACAAAGATCCACTTGCCTCTGCCTCCTGAGTGCTAGGATTAAAGGTGTGTGACACCATGCCTGGCTTTATCCTGTTTCTTATTGTGTCTTTCAGGGAAGAAACCAAAGACTTTGCTTTTTTTTTTCTTTTTATTTATAATAGTCCCTTTTATTATTTATATTTTTAAACATTTTTTTATATGATGCTTTTTGCATTTCATACATTCATTTCCCGAATTCAGTTCAGGAATATTTCCCTTTCCCTTCGCCCTCGCCCTCCCCCCCACTATCCCAGATGCATGTTACTTCATATCGGTCCTGCATCTTTTCTCAGTTATTTTTTTTCCATTTTTAGCTATAAGTGATAATCCATGAGTACAGCCAATCCGTCATGTAAAACCAATTTCAGCGTCGTTGTCCAAACCCCCACAGCCCCAACCATTCACGCTGGGGTGAGGGTGGTCATGTTCATCAAGTTGATCAAATAAGTGTCCAGACTACATTGCTGTAGTTTCAAACCATTCACCCCAATCGCAAGCCTGCCTTACATTCTACCACGCCCCCTCTTCGCAGATTGTTTCCTAGGCTTTAGAACAAGGGGCAAGGGTGGATGAGCAGGCAAATACAGTCCACTCTCTCTGGAGCTGTTTCTTGGACTCTGGTCAATTCTGGCTTTTTCCTTTCAATGGGCTGACAGTTGTCCAGGAATAACCTTTCGATCCTACTAATGAGCCAAGCAATTAGATATATAGGTATTTAAACAGCTCTAAAGTATAGGTAGGTTAATCTTGGTATAGAAACATATGTTGTTTGGATGGTATGTTATGTCCATGAATACTTTTTTTCCTGTTAAATATGACAGGGTCTTAATGTGGCTTATAACTCTCCTAACCTGTAGAGGATGTAAGCTTGTGGCATCAGCCATGGGTTATTCCTCCAAGGAGAGACGCCAAATAGCCAATTAGATTTGGATATACGGCTTATGGCTGCCTCTGTGCCAGAATTTCCAGGCAATAGTGGAGGTGAGTAGCTGGTGCTGACGGTGCAGTCTTGTTTGACTCAAGGAGAACAAACCTATTTGCTTATTGAGTATTAAGTGGCCTTTGTAACCACTCTCTTCTGGTGTTCCAGAGGCCATCGTAACACTTCAGTGTGGGTCTCAAATAGAGTCTTTCCCCCATGTTAACATCAGGTCTTCGGCAGCAGGGCCTTATCGCCTCTCTTCTTGCAGGTATCCCAGTTTAGAGGCAAGGAGCCTTTACCTTTTGTGGGGCCTTGGATCCCCTGGCCAACATCTCCCTGGTAGAATAATCCATTGCTGATGTCAGAGCTCCTGTATTGATATATTTTGCTTAAGTGCATGCTTGGGAAGAAAACTTAATTTTTATGTTAAATCATCTTAAAGAGAATGCTACAAGGTGGTACTGTACAACAGAGAAATTATAGAGAACATTTGTATGTGCCAATCCCAAAGTTATTGCTCTACAGATTTTATGTAAAACAAATGTGGACAACAGTGATTTATATCTCCATTTAACTCAGATGCATTACTATTTTTATCAGTGTGTAAACCACTGTTGTTTAATATACACATATTTACTTTTACTAAGTGCTAAAACACCATTTTTTTCTTGCAGCAGGGTCTCATGTAGTCTAGGCAGGCCTTCAACAAATTATGTAGCTGAGACTGGACTTGAACTCTTCCCCCTCCTTCTTTCAATTCCTGAGTACTATATGCCACTACACCTGACTTCGAAATAAGTTTAATGGAACAAAACACAAGCAAAGCATCTGCTTTGAAATATTACTGGTTTGTTCATTTTTTGTCTCTGCTATTAATTGATTTTCTTATCATAGAGAACTCAAGTGGTGCTTTGCTTTTGTTCCAAAGACAGTGTAACACGCCATAGAGACTCTAAAGAGAACTTGATAATCATTGCGGCTTGAAAGTATGAATATACAATTTTGTGCAGACAAACTAAGCATTAGTAATGAATGCTGAAAACATCTTTTAAAAAGAGCCATCTGAACACCATGTCCCAAGGAACAGAACAGGGTCTGATTCTAATTTTAAGTTGCAATCAGTGAAGAAATGGATGAGGCATAAAGAATTTTGTATTCATTTATAAAGTGCATCAGGGAAATCTTAACAAGACCCTGCAAATGAACTGCAAGACTTTGCTAATTTATACAGAGCAGTTCCTGGGAACATCGGTCACAGTGAAGAAAAGAATTTCTTAATTTGAATGAAACGTATTAGTAGAGAAGTAATTACCTGAAATGTTAAAATCATTGTATAATTCCTTATTTACTCAGTTGGTTTACAAAAAATCATGGACTTAGTAAGCAGATATACTATTAAATTCAAATGGAATTTGAAATTTTGGAAATGTGAAAAGTGGAAATGTAAAATTTCACAAAGGAGGGATGTTTGAATGGCTTTATCAAAGGCTGTTTGTACACCCTTAACCATGCACCTTTGAGAGCCCAAAGAAATTTTATTTAATGAAATCACTGAGAAACTGTACTTAAAAATTACTGCAGAGGTACTTCTTTGAAGAATGAGAATAAAGGTGAGAAGCCTGGCATCAATGCTCTAGAATGAATGGCAATGATGTGATTCTGAATTGACAGCGGCCAAAAGGGCAGCATTTAGTCACTGGGAACCTGGCAGCCCTGAGTTACTATGTAGGCAGCAGAACTAGAGAGAAAATCAGGATGATATCTCCCTCAGAGACATTCTCTGGTGGCTAAATGCCATGTAAATCTGTCCAGGACATCTATCATCTTGCCTGATCTATTTTTTAACCCTTCTGAATGTAACCTTACACTCAGAGATGCCCTTGTCAATGAACTGCATCACTGCGCAATTGGCTTCCAGTGTGTTTCCCAGAGGGGATTGGAGGGGAGAGAAGGGGAGAGGATATTTATTTCTTGTATAGTTCCATCTCTGCTTACCTGTGAATTGCCAGTACCTGAACATCGCTAATTAAGATAACCTTCTGGCAGCTTTTTTCCCATGACTACAGTCCTCACTGGCCTCTGATTAGAGCTTTCTCCTCAGCTCTTTGTTCGTTGTTTGCTTTAGTGGTTTATTTCATCTTCCCCACATTTCTGTGACTGTCTTCTTTATACGTCTTTGTCCCCATTTGCACTTAGTATTCCATCTCATTTATACTAAAAACCTGATGGATAAAGAATCGACGTCCACTATAATCCCCAAAACTCACCTCAAAAAAGAAAGATCTGCCTACATATTAGGTAAGCTAATGTAATGCCACTGGAAAATAGGGAGAACATTAGGAAGATGTAGTACGCATTGGTATAATGAGCACTCGCTATCATCACCGAAAGCAGGAGGTGGACTTGATAATAAAAGCGACTTACTAGAAAATTTTAGTACATTTAGAAGTTGGCAAATGTGGTAACAGTAACCTTTTCAGACTAACAGATAAGATGACTACTTTATTCCTGGACTAGAGTTCATTCAAAAAGAAAGGGGAAAATGGGAATTCTAAACCATCAATTCAAGACTTTGGAATGGAAATCAACAAGACCCCCAGATGGATCTTCAACTAAAAGTACTGTTTCCCATAGCCAGGAAAATAAATTACAGTATCTTATTGTAATTACTCTGTAGTTGTATTACCAATGAACTGTTCACTTCCAAGTGGACCTGTGTATTTGCTCGGGGTCTCCATTGCTACTGATTATCTTAAATTTATCCACCCCTCTGGTTTCTATAAGTGGTTTACTATAGGCAGTTAATCTAGAATGAAAGAAAATATGGTCTACCTTAAGGCTAGTATAGTTAGAAAAGTGGTTTTCTACTGTTTGATAATCTTCTAGCTGCTCAAATTTTATGACTCCTTCCAATTGGCCTGCTTGTCCACTGTCTATTGTAGGTGAGTCAGCCTGATGTGTTGCTTTATACTAAACTAACACTACTTCATCAGCAACTCCAATGATTTGGTAAACCTTTAAATGACCTTTGATAAAACCAATTATGTTCAAACTTGTTTCAGAGCATTCTAGCCTCTGAAACTAAACCTAACTAAAAATATAATATTTTATGACTTCATGACATAATATATTCCATAGTCCTATAAGCAGTGTAGTTCAATAACATATAAAAAGTGTTGCTACTTTTCTTTGCAATTTGTAATATACATGTAGATGTATGTGTATATGTGTGTTTGTATTTATGTGCTAAAGCAATTCCCATCTTGACAGAGGAAGGACTGTTATATCTTGGGACAAATGCTTGTTTTCTTTTATATAAATCTCAGAGTCTAAGAATATATGGTAAATTTGACAATTCTTGTTGAGGACCACAGAGGTTAAATGCTTTCTTTTAGTTAATAAGTCACTTCTCTGAATGCTTGGGGTTATAAAATGTCTAAACCACAGTGTGTTGGGAATTTTAAACTGCAAGTTTACATAACCTGGGTAAATGACTGAAATATTGATGCGAGCATTACTCTGGAAAGAACATTAACTGCTTTCCTTAATTTTGAAAGTCAGAATTGAGCTCCGTCTTGCTAGCCAGATAAATAAACTACCCTTGATAAATTAGCAGCAATGGATGCACACCTGATTTGACTAAAAAGGAGAAAGGTATAAAATAAATAATGCAAAGGTCTTATTTTCTGGGAACCTTCAGGCCCAGTATGCCTCCTTTGAAAATGTCAGTACAAAACATGTAAACAGTGACATTTAATCTATTTCTTTAAAAAATAATAAAATCTTCACCTCAAAGGTTGGAGGAATTTTGTCTATACTATATGCAGTAGCAAGTCTGGAATTGGTAAATTCATCACTAAATTTCCTCAGGGCTACGATGATCAAAACTGATAATATGCTAGCACCTAACAAGCCCCTGATTTTGTGTGTTCCTATTAGGTGCTTTGGATAATTTAAATATCCTTGAGAGAGGACAGAATAAAAATCTATATCTGGTCATCTGGCTCCGAAATTTGTAATTTTGCCTCAGGGCCACTGAAATACAGGTAAAAATGCATTTAAAGGGATATTCATCTCAGAACAAGGCAAGGTGACTCAGATACAAATGAGGACTGCACCATCTGTGGTCTTTAAGTGGTTCCACAGTACTTTGGTGATACATAGCTGATTAATATACTACAGTTTTCATAGGCCCAGCTATAAGTTATCAAAAAAAGTGAATCATACAATGTATTTTTTAAAACTCTATTTCTTTGGCTATTAGGAACTTTCTGTGTTTATTTTCTTTTCTCTTTTACCTTACTTTCTCTTGACAAAGCTTTATACTTTTAAAATTTCCATATCTTGTATTAAAACCTTTGTGGTACCAAGAAGGTAAGCTTCATTAGGATTCATTAAAAATAATTGTTACTAGTAGGATCCAGAGAGGGGCCTGATGTCTGCAGCAATCTGAGGCATTTCTTCCCTTCAATGCCCAGAGGAGTCAATCCTTCTGCTGGCACTTTCTGGTACATCCTACTCACTGCAAAGCTGCATTTTCTTTCTCAGCCATTAAGTTGGTGATACTCTGGCCTGTTGGAACATACAAATCCTTTCCC
>VZQC01007984.1:1039748-1071775 GCA_009823505.1 Rhizomys pruinosus
AAAAAAAAAAAAAAGGAAAAGAAATATTCAGAACCAGGTAGTTTCACTGCAGTGATCTACCAACTTACCAACTATTTAAAGGTGACTTAAAAATTCAACACAAACTACTCCCAGAAAATATAAGAGAAAGGAAGACATTGTGATTCATTTTAGTAAACTATAAATGATACCTTGATGACCAAATTAGTAAAAGACAGTAAAAATATACTTAATGAATGTAGATGAACAATTCGTAATCAAATACTAATAAAATGCAGCAATATAGAAAAAAATACTATATATTAAGAAAAAGTAGAGTTCATGCTAAGTAAATACTATTCATCTTATTAGCAAAAGAAAATGAAGGTCAGGCATGATGAAACACACCTTTAGTCCCAGCATTTAGGAGACAGAGGCAGGCAGATCTCTGTGAGTTCAAGGCCAATCTAATCTACATAGTGATTTCTAGGCCAGCTAGAGCTACATAGGAGGACCCAATCAAGGAGGAGGAGGAGGAGGAGGAGGAGGAGGAGGAGGAGGAGGAGGAGGAGGAGAATTATGGATTCAAAGCAACAGTAGTTTATGCCATTTCTTTCTCTTTTTTTAACTTTCCACTGGCCATTTCTGTAGAGCAATAACAAAAGACAGGACCACCTGACATTGAGTGTTTGTGCATCTGTGTATTAGCATTTGAGTATGAATGAGAATGAGTCACCCACCCTAGGTTGTCCCTTCAGTGGACTCCAGCTTACTCCCAATCCTTCCATGTTGGACATCCTACACCTATCCTTTCCTTTCTTTCTAAAATCTGCTCCTCTAGTCCTGATTGCTTCTGTGTCTCCCTTTACTTTTATGTTGGTGATATTTCAATTTTTGCAATTTTGTGATGTGTGATGTAAGTTATTCTATTCTTGGTAGCCATGCAAATAACTTGAGTGACATCTAAGATTCTAATACACTTTTGGCTGTTCTTTTTAAGCTACACAAATAATGGTCGATATTTATTGGGAATTTACTAGGTGATATGGTCTATTCTGTTGAGTATGTATACATTATATCTAATTCATCTACAGCCATTAACCTTATTTTATATATGGGAAAGTTGCATATAAAGAACAAATAATTCTCTGAAGATTATATACTCCATCAGTTAATGAAATTGTTGAACTAGAAGGTAAGTCTACTCTGAAGATTTTTACTACCAAACTAATGGTTGCTGTTTTCTATATAGAACAAAACACTAAGGTTGTACAGATTCCAAGGTCTAACGCAGATGCTCTAAGTAATTTCATCCTCACTAAACATCATCTTCAGCAGGTATCCTATGTAATTTGATTTACATATTCCAAGACTTTATTTTGAGAAGCACTTCCTTGCATCAGATTGCTTACCTATCTTTTTGAATGATTTTTAAAAGATATAACATTACAAACATAAAGGCTTCAATGACTACTTTATTCACTAACAGTAAACTCTCTAGAAAACATATTATATTCATAATTCTCTGTGATTTATTGGGACTAGGAAAGAACAAAAACTGCTCGTTATGTTTCTGTCAGATCCCCCAGTGATATTTCTCAGCACATTTTCTTTTCTTTTTTTTTAAATTTCTGTATGTGTATGAATATACTGTCTGCATGCAAGTGTGTGCACCCATCGTGCAATGCCGCGGAGGTCAGAAGAGGGTGTCGGATTCCCCTGGAACTGGAGTTCTCCTGGAATTGGAGTTTCAGATGGTTCTCGGCCGCCATGTGGGTGCTGGAGATCGAACCAGGTCTTCTGTAAGAGCGGTTGGTACTCTTAACCGCTAGGCCATCTCTCCAGCCCCCTCTCAGCACATTTTCACACGCAGTGTGTTGTGAGTGGCTAACAGAAAATTTGGCCACCACATAATGAATGAAGAGTTCAGAAAAAAAGTGATAAAAATAGGGCAAAAGAAGACGAGTCATCTCTTCACCTTTAAATTGGTTTGTTCATCAACAGTTTGTCTTCCCATAAAAGAGACCTTCTTTAGAGAATGGCCTGTCTTAAAAATTAACTGCCATGGGGCTAGAGAGATGGCCTAGCAGTTAAGAGCACTGACCGCTCTTGCAGAGGACCCGGATTCGATCCCCAGCACCCACATGGCGGCTGAGAACCGTCTGAAACTCCAATTCCAGGAGAACTCCAGTTCCAGGGGAATCCCAGACCCTCTTCTGACCTCAGCAGCATTGCACTACACGGGTGCACAAACCTACATGCAGACCGTACATTCATACACATAAAAAATAAATTAAAAAAATTAACTGCCATTTACTAAAGATGCTCTTTCCTCCCCTGAGTCTTCTTGGTCCCTTTATCAAATATGAGGTAGTTGAAATTATATGAACTCAAGTTTGGATCTTCAATTTTGTTTCATTGGTAAACAGGTCTATTTTTGTGCCAGTACCAGGCTGTTTTTATGACTATAGTTCTGTAATATAGTTGAAGTCTGGTAAAGTGATTGCCCCTGTATTGCGCTTTTTGATCAAGGTTGCTTTAGCTATTCAGGGTCTTTTGTTTTCCATATGAATTTAAGGATTTGTTTTCCAAGTCTGTAAAGAAACTCACGAGGATGTTATTTGGGATTGCATTGAATCTGTATATTAACTTGGGTAGAATGGACATTTTTACTATATTAATTTTTCCAATCCATGAGCATGGGAGGTCTTTCAATCTTCTGATGTGTTCTTTAATCTCCTACTTCAGGGGTTTTAAATT
Source organism: Rhizomys pruinosus (assembly GCA_009823505.1). Taxonomy (NCBI): domain Eukaryota; kingdom Metazoa; phylum Chordata; class Mammalia; order Rodentia; family Spalacidae; genus Rhizomys; species Rhizomys pruinosus. Next base: position 1,042,467 of record VZQC01007984.1, read on the forward strand.
TTTGTTGTAGAGATCTTTGGTGTCTTTGGTTAGGTTTGTTCCTAGGTATTTTCGGTTAGGTTTGTTCCTAGGTAAGATCTCCTTATAGTCATTGTCCAGTTGCTTATTGTTGCTGTAAAGAAAGGCTACTGATTTTTCTAGGTTAATTTCGTGAAACTTTACTGAAACTCTTATTATTTTCTAGTTTTCTGGTGGAGTTTTCAGCATCCCTTAGGTAAACTATTATATCATCTGCAAAAAGGGATAGTTTTACTTCCTCTTTTCCAGATAGTACTATTTAATTTCCCTTTCTTGCCTTATTGCCCTAGCAAACATTTCAAGCACTATACTGAAGAGGAGTGGCAACAGGGGGCAGCCTTTCTGGGTTCCCACCTTTAAGGGGAATGCTTCTAATTTTTTCTCCATTTTGGGTGATGTTGGCACTGGGTTTGTTGCATATGGCTTCGATTAAGCAGAGGAATAATCCCTCCAATCCAATTTCTTCCAGAACTTTAAACATGAAGGGATGCTGGATCTTGTCAAAGGCTTTTTCTGCATCATTTGCAAAGATCACGTGGGTTTTGACTTTCATTCCATTTATGTGTTTTATGATATTTATTGATTTACATATGTTGAAACATCCCTGCATCTCTGGTATGAATACAACTTAGTTATGATGGATGATCTTTTTGATGTAGGTCTGTATGAGATTTGAAAGTATTTTGTCAAGAATTTTTGTATCTATGTTCATAAATGAGATGGGTCTAAAGCTTTCTTTTTTGGTTATATATTTGCCTGGTTTTGGTATTAGAATGAAGCTGGCTTCATAAAAGGAATTTGGGAGATTTCCCTCTGTATCCTTCTGAACAGTTTGAGTAATAATGGTTGTAAGATCTCTTTAAATGTTTTATAGAATTCTGCTGTGAAACCATCTGGGCCTGGGCTTTGTTTAGTTGGGAGGTTTTTTAATTACATTTTCAATGTCCTCAATATTATGGATCTGTTTAAGCTGTCAGTCTCTTCTTGGTTAAGCTTTATTGATTTCCAGGATTTCAGATATTCATCCATTTCTCTTAGGTTTTCAAATTTACTAGCGTATAGGTTTTTGAAGTATTCTCATATGATTGTCTGGATGTTTTCTTTGTCTCTTTTGATGTTTCTCTTTTCATCACAAATTCTATTGAGTTGGAGTTGCTCTTTCTTTCTTTTGGTTAACTGGGAAATGGAGCTGGCAAAACCGGATCACCATAAATTAATAAGAATAAAATTAAACCCCTACCTCTCACCCTCAAAAACAACTCCAAATGGATCAAAGACCTCAGTGTGATACCTGGAACTCTGAAGGTGAAAGAAGAAAACATTGGCAGTAACCTACAAAACATAGGCATAGGAAAGTACTTTCTAAATCAAACAGCAGCTTCACAGGAAATAAGATCAACAATTGACAAGTGGGGCCTCATTAAACTCAAAAGCTTCTGTACAACAAAAGAAACAACCAATGAAGTGAAGAGAAAACTCACAGAGTGGGAGGAAACCTTCACCAGACAGGGTATTAATATCCAGAATGTGTAAACTACCCAAAATCAAAGATGTAAGAAAACAAATAACTCACTCAAAAGATCAAGTAAAGAGCTGAACAGAGACTTCACTAGTGAGGAAGTAAAGATGGCTGAGAAACCTCTTAAAAAGTGTTCGACATTGTTAATAATTAAAGAAATGCAAATTAAAACAACTTTAAGGTATCATCTGACTCCAATAAGCCTGGCTAAGATCAAGGAAACAAAAGACATCAGAGGTTGTGGGGAAAGGGGAACACTCATCCACTGCTGGTGGGAATGTAAACTCATACAACCACCATGGGAAGCAGTGTGGAGAACTCTTAAAAGACTCAAAATGAGTGTCAGGCATGGTGGCATACAGCTTTAATCAAAGCACTGGGGAGGCAGAGGCAGGCAGATCTCTGTGAGTTCAAGGCCAGCCTGGTCTACATAGGGACTAAAGGGTAGACCCTGTCTCAAAGACAAAAAAAAAAAAAAAAAAAAAGACGCTCAAAAGAGCTGCCACCTGACCCAGCCATACCACTCCTGGGTATATACCCACAAGACTCATCCTACCACAAAGATACACACATACCTATGCTTACTGCAGCTCTCTTCACAATAGCAAAGAGCTGGAACCAACCCAAATGTCCCTCAACCTACTAGTGAATAATGAAAATGTGGTACATCTACACAAGGGAGTTCTATGCAGCGGTAAAGACATCATGAATTTTGCAGGTAAATGGATGGAATTTGAAGCCTTTATGTTAAGTGAAGTAACACATTCCCGGGTGGGGGGGGGGCAAATGGTTTCCCTCATTTGTGGATGCTGACACCAAATCCCCAGTTGAAAGGCAAGCTGAAAAACATTATTGTTATATTTCCTTTTATCTGAAAGCAACTGTGCTGTTATAATGTGAATCCCTAAGGGATCCCTTAAGGGCTCTAGAATTAACCCAATGCTTATTTTCAGACTTTGTAATTTTGGCATATGGGTGGAGGGTATGTATTCATATTTTAGAATAATATAACATTAAAGGGAAAATGTGAATTCCTAAATATGCTTTGGAATTAACATACAGTTTATTTTCAGAAGTCATTTTGGTATATGTGTGACATATGTATAGGCATATTTTGGAGCAATACACATGGGAGGGAACAACAACAACAATAAAAGGACTGGATCAAAGAACTGACTGAAACAGTTAACTTCTACCCAAAACAACAGAGAAAAAGTTTAAAAATACTGAGAAAAAGATTCAAGACATGTATGGCAGAATGCATGAACTGGGTGGGGTGAGGTGGAGGATATGGAAATGGGAATGAGTCTAAATTGGACTGAGAAATGTTGTATGAAATACACAAAACATCAATAAAATATTTTATAAAAAAAAATTAACTGCCAGCTGGGCGTGGTGGTGCACATCTCTAATCCCAGCACTTGGGAGGCAGAGAGCAAGCAGATCTCTGTGAACTCAAGACCAGCCTGGTCTACAGAGTGAGTTCCAGTCCAGCTGGGGCTACAGGGAAATATTGTCTCAAAAAACACCAAATAATAATAATAAATAATAATAATCTGGCAATTTAGACAAAGTTTCAGAGTAGAGCAAAAGAAATGGGGGTGGGAGACGGATAGCTGCTGGGTGAGGAAGAGCAGTATGCCTTATCTAAGGTTTCTAGATGTATTTGCAGGGAAGGACATATGGGTTCAAGAGCTTGACTGGATAAAGTTTAGCTTGGATGATGTAATGAATAAGTTCTGATGGGGGTTTGGGGCATGGGGGGAGATGGGTTTGATTGGGAACTATTGTATGAGATATACAAATGCTCAATTAAAAAAAATCAACTGGAAAAATCTTTCTGAAAAACAAAAGGTACTGAATATAACATAAATCACATTGTCTTTGCTATAAATAAAATATTTTCACAGTATATCTAGGTTCTCCTATTATTAAAATCTGTAGCCTTATTGGCATTTTAGCGTTTTCATATTTCCCTGTTATTTATTGTTCACTTTTTGGACATCTGTTGTATTTTAGTGTAATTTTATGCAATACTATAATTTTCTTATTTCTTGTTAATTATCATAAACACCATAGTACTTTGTAGGTGGCACAAAGCAAAGACTGCTATTCTATGATGTGTTTCTAAAATAATGCTCAGCATATAACATGTGCATAATAAGTATTTGTGAAACAAGCACATCCCCAATAGTAGTATCAATTATTCTGTGACTCAACACTGGCTAATTCATTAGACCATAAATTTGTTGAGGCCATTGTATTTTGCTTTATGCTGTGGTTTCAGTTTGAAAAGTTGCCCACAGTCTCATATTTCTCATATTCTCTAGCAAGCAGTGGCATTTTAAGCTGTGGAACATCCAGTGGGTGGGGACTAAGCTTATAGAAGTTGCTTGCTAGGAGTAGAGCTTTGAAGGTTGTACCTGTTCCTGGTTCCAGGCCTCTCGATTTGCTTTCTGGTCTGCTAAGACACTGCTCCTGCACATAACCCAAGCCTCATGAAAAGGATTACTTCACTATGCTTTCTTTGGAATGATGAACTGAAATTTCTGTGAATCCATGAGGAAAAATAAATCATTCCTCCCTAAAGCTGTTTCTTTGTTTTTCCTTTTTAAATTGAATTTTTCTGATTTTCATACAAAATAATTTGCTGGTATTTGGACCCCTTTCCGCAACTCCCCTTACCACCCCTCACCCAATTTAATGTACTTTATTATATGTAATAAGGCTTACAGAGTCTAATTTGTGTCTGCAAATATCCCTCCGCATGGTTCCATCCACCAGAGCCTGGTTAACTTACCAAGCATCCCATGCTTGAAAGAGTCTGTCTCTACCTCTCTGAGCAGCCATCTGTTAATACAACTTCCTTAAGTTGAGATGGAACTTCTTACCCACTTCCTTGCGTCTGTACTGGGATTTTTTTTTCTGGTTTGAGCTAAGCTTGCATGGGACTTGTGTGTGCTATCACCATTGCTGTTAGTTCATATGAATAACTGAGCAGCTATCTGGAGAACTCTGTTTCCTGGCGGTCATCTGCCCCTCTGGCTCTTACGTTGCTCTGATTCCTCTTCCATAAAGATCTCTGAGCTTTGACAGAAGTTTGATATAGGTGTCCTACTCAAGGATAAGCCTTCTGTAGCCTCTTGTTCTCTGCACTTTGGCCAGTTGTGGGTTTCTATGACAATCACCAAAGCTGTTTTTATAAGGTATTTTGGTCACAGCGTTCCAAAAGTAACCAACACCCTTACTCTACCATTTAAACGTCAAGAAAAAAAAAAGATTCCTAATAATTGCTTAATAATTACTTAATCAGGAAAATATCACCATGAAATGTGTCTAATTTAAATTTGAATTAGCTATTTTTATCAAGTATATTATTAAGTTACAAAGTAACAAATCTTATCTTCTATATGTAGAAGACTAAACTATGCCTGACTCTTACCATATACAAAATACAAATAAAAATAAATCAAGCACTTTAGTGTAGCTCCTGAAACTTTGATACTATTAGAAAAACTGTCAAAGAACAAATTTAATTAATAAGATAATAACAAAAGCCAGGAGTGGTGGTGCACAACTTTAATCCCAGAATTTGGGAGGCAGAGACAGGCAGATTTCTGTGAAATCAAGGCCAGCCTGGTCTATATAGTGAGCTCCAGGCCAGCTGTGACTAAAGGAAGACCCTATCTCAAAAATACCAAAAACAAAGATAATAACAAAAATAAAGCCAGCCCATGGTGGCACATGCCTTTAATCCCAGCACTCTGAAAGCAGAGTCTGGGAGATCTCTGTGAAATCAAGGCCAGCCTGGTCTATGTAGTGTGTTCAGGCCAGTTGGGGCTACAGGGATACTCTGTCTCAAAAAGAAAAAAAAACTATAACTTTTTAAAGTTTTTAAATTTTAAAAATAATAAAATTAATCATAGACATGTCAAAAAAAGAAATATTTCAAGAGCTAGATATTAGAAAGGACTTCCTGAAAAAGAGCCTAATAGTGTATGCAATGATATAATCTAAGAATGTAATAATAGAAAGTAACAAGCGTGACTACATAAAACTAAAAATCTTTTGCCAGGCATGGTGGTGCATGCTTTTAATCCCATGACTCGGGAGGTAAAAGCAGACAGATCTCTGTGAGATTGAGGCCAGCCTGGTCTACATAGTGAGATTCAGGATAGCTGTGTGTACAAGAAGACCCTGTCTCAAAAAGACAAAAAGAAAGAAACTCAAAACTTTCTAAACAGTGAAGGAAACAATTAATTGAGTAATGAGACTGCCAAAAGACTGTGGGAAAACTGTTACTAGTTATTCATTTAACTGGGGCAGGGGTTAACCTATAGACTATACAACAGAAAAAACTACAATCAGTAATAAATGAACTGAAAAGACACTGTTTGAATGAAGAAGAAATTCAGATGGCCAACAACTGTATGAAAATAAAAATTCACTATCTTTAGTCACGAGGGTAATGCAAATCAATTCGACAGTGAGATTACATCTAATCAGAATGGCTTCTATCAAGTCAAATAATAAATGCTTACAAGGATATAGGAATGAGCTGGAGGAAGAAACATTTGTATATTGGTGTTGGAAATATTAGTGTAGTCAGTATGATGGCTTCTTAAAATCTATCACTGGAACTTCCATATGATCCAGGGCTACCACATCTGGATATGTATCTGAAATACGAAAGTAGCATAGGGATAAATGCAAACTGACTTCATTGCAAGGCTATTTACTTTATTCAACTTATGTAATCAGGGGGCAGTTGCCCAATCTGATGTTAACATTGATTGTCAACATGATGGGGCATAAAATCATCATAGAAGGAAACCTCTGGGCATATCTGTGAGGGAGTTTCTAGATTGGATTAATTGAGGTGGGACTATCTACCCTAAATATGAATGGTTCTATTCCATGTACTGGAGTCCTAGGTTAGGTGAAAAGGAAAAGCAAGCTGAACACCAGCACTCATCTCTCTCTGCTTCTTGATTGTGGGTGCAATATGACTGGATGCCTTGGATTCCTGCCTCACTGCTTTTTCCGCCACACATTTCTGCTTATACACATATACCTGATGGGTTATACCCTCAAACTATGAGCCAAAATAAACCCCCATTAGTTGCATTTATCAGATATTTTGTTGTAGCTCCAAGGAAAATTATCTAATATAGACATTTTCAACTAATGAATGGAGCCATTGTTTTTATAAACCTGAACCTATGGTTCATATTCCTTTGGATTTGGTTTTTGAGAGGAATATAGAACAATTTAGGACTTTGTGCAAGAAAAATCTCAGGATGCTGTAAATGCTATAAGCAGAGCTTAATGGGCCATTTGGTGCATTTTGTGTACATTCTGGTAGCTCTGAAATGCAAACAGTGGAGATTTGACTCACAAGTTCTCAGAGAAGAACAAGGACTCTTTGAAGACTTTGAAGACTTTGGCTAGAGACAATTCATGACATACTCTCGCAAAGAATCTGGCTACATTCTGGTTCTAAGAGATATAATGAGGCTGAATTCAAAAGTAATGGACTAATTTGTTTAGTAGAGGAAGTATCAACACACAGCAACATTGAGCTTGCAGCATGGTTACTGGTCACTGCTCTCAACCAAGTATGCAGCGAAAAAGAGGCAAAACTGTAGCAGAAAGTCATGACAATGTGCACATTGGCAAGAAAAAGAGTGTGGATTTAAAATTAGAGAAAAGATTTGTTCAAAAACAGCTGTAATTATTAAAGAGAAACCTGCTATTCTGCCCTGGGAAAAAGGAAAGTTTCCTGAGGACAAAAGTTCGCCCATCAATAGCTTCATTTTGTGATTCAAATTCATTTGACAGGAGAGACCCTGAGTGAGAAAGCTGCTGAGAACCTACTAGAAAGCAACTAGCTAAGCGTGTGTTTCTGCAGGATTGGCACCGAGGAGCTGCTGTAATTGCTGTCCAAAGGGGCCGGCTCCATCCCAAGCTGGCAATACAAGTTGGCAGCTTCATCAACTTGGTGCTGGCATTGTAGGCATGAAAGACGTAAGACTGAAGGGTGTCAGGGAGTCTTATATCATGATTCCAGAGAGCCACTGAGGCCCAGCAAAGTGTGATGTTTGAATCCCTGCAAGGAGTCAATGAGACATAAAGAGGTGAAGGTGAAGCCTAAATGGCAGTGGAGACCTCAGAATGTTGTAGTTGTCAGGACCTTAGGACAGCCACTGAAGAAAGCAGCCTGATGGACTGAGGCTTTCAGACAGGCTATGTGAGCTGCCAGTGCCAGAGCTGAGGAACAGAGTGACCCAAAATCTTTGAAGTCCAGGCAACTCCTTCATGAACCTTAAATGCTGAATTTAGAGCTTCAGGATTTGGTTTTTGCTTATTGGGTTTTGACCTTGCCTGGGTTTGGTCTTTCCTTGCTATGCCCCCAATTATCGATTTACTCCTCTAAGAATGGGAATATTTGCTCTGTATCTTTGTATGTTTGAAGTGTGTAAGTTTTGTGGGGGATTGTATTTGTTTTACTTTATAGGGGCTCACAGTTAAAAGATAGCCTTGTGTCTTTTATTAAACTAGGACTTTGGACTTTTTTCCCCATTTTTTATTGAAATTTTGTGCATTTCATAAAACATTTCTTAGTCAAATGTAGATCCATTCCCCGTTCCATGCCCCCAACCCCACCAGAGCTCCTGCATTCTTTTTCTCATTCTTTTTTATGTTTTCGATGCAGAAGTTTACTGCTTCAGTGTTTGAACCAGTCTTTTTTGTTTTTGTTGTTCCCTCCAATTTGCATTGCTCCAAAATATGTATCTACACATGCCACACATATACCAAAATTATGGCATCTGAAAATAAACTATAGGAGTTTGGACTTTTAAACACTATTTGAACTACTTTGAGACTATGGGAATTTTTGAAGTTAAACTGGATGCATTTTTGCATTGATAATCCTATGAGTCTATAAGGATAGGGAAGGAAAGTTGCAGCTTAAAGTGGTGTCAAGTTGATAAGAGGTGGGATTGAGCTATCTAATCTTACTTTTAAACTTGGTGGAATTTAGAGTCTTGATGGAAACAAGCTTCTGGGCATGTATATGAGCGAATTTCTCAACTTAACTGAAGAAATGCCCATCCACAATGTAGACATCATTCCATGGGGTGGACTCCTGGACTCAGTTAAAAGAAGAAAGAAAATCAACCATAAACATTAATGTCTGTCTCAATAGAAGTGCCTGTGTGAACAGGGACTTCATGTTCCTTCCATGCTTTCCATATTATGATAGACCACACCCTTAAACTGTGAGACAATAGGAATTCTGGAGGGAGTGTTCAGTAAGCACTACAACCAACCTAGAGGAACTGGCTGGAAGCAGAGAGGGAGCACAGTGCTCAGAGGGTGTCATAATGGCTATTACCTACCCAGTTCTTGCAGAATACGAAGGGGAGAGTGAGCTATACCTCTCAATATATAACCAAAATTGAAAGCCTGAAATCTAGACAAGCCAACACCCCATAAATAAAGAGAAGGAATCAGAGAAAGTGATCCTTCAACACTGTGAAGAGGCATTTGTGATTTGCATCAGAATACAGGCAAAAGGAAACCCACATGCCAAGAGCAAAAAGAAATAATATGGGAAAAGCACCGAATAATTCCACACTAAAGTCTACTGAACCTATGGAGGAATCCTACAATGGAACCTCCTTGGAGGTAACCCAGGACACAGATCATAAAACAATCACAGATATATTCAAAGAAATCATGGAACTAAGGGGAAAACTCAGAAAAGACCTAGAGGGAAAGATGACAATCTTCAGAAGGAACTAAAAGGAGAAAATGACAAACTGCGTAAAGAAATAGAGGGAGAAAATGACAAATTCTGGAAGCAACTAGAGGGAAAAAAATGACAAACTCTGGAAGGAAGTGGAAACACTGAAAAGATACCATGCTGAATTGAAAAAAGGAAACCAACCAGTGAAACAAGAAGCTACAAGAAGAGATTGAGAAGCTCCAAAAGGAAGTGGAAATGCTAAAGTAAGCACAGGATGAAATGAAAAAGGAAATCAAACACTCATCCAATCAAGAGGAAAGGAATGGAAAAAGCCTCAGAAGCAGAATTGAGGAAGCAGAACGAAGAATAGCAGACCTGGAAGATAACACAGTACAACTAAAATCCTCAAGTAAAGACTATGAAAAATTTAAAAATACACAAGAATGGAACAACCAGGAAATGTGGGACACTATGAAAACCTCTGCATCATAGGGATAGAGGAAAGATAAGAATCCCAAGAGAATGGTATTGATCAGATCTTCAACAGAATAATACATGAAAAATTTCCCAAACTAAAACAGACAAACACATACAAATATGAGAAGCACAAAGAACACCAAATAGACAAGAAAAGAAACTCCCCATGCCATATCATAGTTAAAATACTAGCCACAAGAGAAAAACAACAAGTTACCTATAAGGGGAAACCTATTAGAATTACAGCTGACTTCTCAGTGCAAACTATGAAAGCAGGAAGAACATGGACCAAAGCATTCCTAGAGCTAAAGACTACAAATGCCAACCCAGGTTTCTATACCCAGCAAAAATGTCGATTCTAGTTGAAGGAAAGAGAAAAATCTTCCATAACATAAACAAGATGAAAGAATACATGTCTGGAAAACCAAACCTTCAGAAAATACCTAAAGCAATTCAGAGGGCAGAGGATAGGAGCTGCTTTCCCCAGGCACCTGGAAAGGGAAATTAAAAGCATAGGTGCAAAAGTAGAAACCTAGACCAAAAATGCAAATGGATGATAAGGGGAAAAGAAGGAACACAAATCTATCAGTTATAACCTTAAATATTAATGGACTAAACTCCCCAATCAAAAGGCATAGACTGGGAGAATGGATTAGAAAACAGAATCCACCTATGCTGTCTACAAGAAACCAATCTCACCCTCAAGGATAGGTTCCAACTGAAAGTTAAAGGATGGAAAAAATATTCCAAGCAAATGGTACCAAAAAGAAAGCAGGAATTGCTATTTTAATATCGGATAAAATAGACTTCAAAGTAAAAGAAATCAGAAGAGACAAAGAAGGCCATTACATTTTCATCAAAGGAACAATCCACCAAGAAGATTTCACAATTATGAATATATATGCCCCAAATTCTGGTGCACCAAACTTTATAAAGACAATTCTCCAGGACCACAAGTCACAGACTAACCCCAGCACACTCATAGTGGGAGATTTCAATACCCCACTGAGTCCTTTGGATAGGTCAACAGGACAAAAAATAAACAGAGAGACATCTGAACTGAACGATATGATACACCAAATGGACCTCATAGACCTCTACCGAACATTCCATCCTAATACCAGAGAATACACTTTCTACTCAGCACCCCACGGAACATTCTCCAAAATCGACCACATCCTGGGACACAGAAGAAACCTCTACAAATACAAAAAGATTGAAATAATTTCATGCATCCTGTCAGACCACAGTGCAATAAAGCTCAACATCAACACCAGGACAAGCCCTCCTGCCTACAAGAACACATGGAGACTAAACAACACACTCTTGAATAATGAATGGGTCAAGGAAGAGATAAAGAAAGAAATAAAAGCATTCCTGGAACTGAATGACAATGACAATACAACACAACAAAACCTATGGGATACCTTAAAAGCAGTCCTAAGAGGGAAGTTTATAGCCCTGGGTGCCTACATTAGAAAAACAGAAAGAGCACAAGTGAATGATCTAACACTGCAGCTAAAAACACTTGAGAGACAACAACAAATGAACCCTAAACGCAACAGACAGGAAGAAATAACAAAAATCAGAGCAGAAATCAATGAAATAGAAACAAAGAAAACATTACAAAAAAAATCAATGAATCCAAACGTTGGTTCTTTGAGAGAATAAAAAAAATAGACAGACCTCTAGCCCAGTTAACCAAAAGAAAGAAAGAGCAACTCGAAATCAGTAGAATTCATGATGAAATGGGAAACATCACAACAGACAAGGAAAAAATCCAGGCAATCATATGGGAATAATTCAAAAACCTATACTCCACTAAATTTGAAAACCTTAGCAAAATGGATGAATATTTGAAATTCTGGGAATCACCAAAGCTAAACCAAGAAGATATTGACAGTTTAAACAAACCCATAATATTTGAGGAAATTGAAGATATAATTAAAAACCTCTCACCTAAAAAAAGCCTTGGTCCAGATTGTTTCATGGCAGAATTCTATAAAACATTTAATGAGGTCCTAAAACCAATGCTACTCAAACTGTTCAGAAGGATACAGAGGGAATTCTCCCAAACTCCTTCTATGAAACAAGTATCACTCTAATATGAAAATCAGCCAAAGATATAAGAACAAAAGAAAGCTCTAGACCCAACTCATTAATTAACATAGATGCAAAAATTCTCATCAAAATACTTGCAAATTGCAGACAGACCCACATCAAAAAGATCATCCCTCATGATCAAGTTGGATTCATAGCAGAGATGCAGGGTTGGTTCAACAAATGTAAATCAATATCATAAAACTCATAAATGGACTGAAAGACAAAAACCACACGATTGATCCAGAGAAAGCCTTTGACAAAATCCAATACCCCTTTATGCTTAAAGTCCTAGAGGGAATTGGACTGGAGGGATCATTCCTCAACATAATCAAAGCCATATACAAGAAACCCATAGCCAACATCATCCTAAATGGAGAAAAGTTAGAATGATTCCCCTTAAAGTTAGGAACTCAGCAAGGCTGCCCCCTATAATCACTCCTCTTCAACATAGTGCTTGAAACACTTGCTAGGGCAATAAGGCAAGAAAAGGAAATTAAAAGAGTACTAATTAGAAAAGAGGAAGTCAAACTATCCCTCTTTGCAGATAATATGACAGTTTACCTAAGGGATACTAAAAACTCAACCAGAAAACTCTTAGAAATGATTAGGAGTTTCAGTAAAGTGTCGAGATACAAAATTAACCTAGAAAAATCAGTAGCCTTTCTTTACACAAACAACAAGCAAATAAAGAAGGAATACAAGAAGACCTTCTAAATCACAATAGCCTCAAAAACAATAAATACCTAGGAACAAACCTAACCAAAGACACCAAAGGTCTCTACAACAAAAATTATAAACCCCTAAAGCAGGAGATTAAAAATGACATTAGAAGATGGAAAGACCACCCATGTTCATGGATTGGAAAAATTAATATAGTAAAAATGTCCATTCTACCCAAATTAATATACAGATTTAATGCAATCCCAATTAAAATCACCAAGACTTTCTTCACATGCTTGGAAAAAAAATCTTTAAATTCATATGGACAAACAAAAGATCCCGAATAGCCAAAGCAACCCTGAGTGAAAAGAGCAATACGGGGGATCTCTATGCCAGACTTTAAACTATACTACTGTTTTTATAGTCATAAAAACAGCCTGGTACTGGAACAAAAACAGACCCATAGACCAATGGAACAAACCTGAAGATCAAAACTTGAGCACATACAATTTTAGCCACTTCATATTTGACCAGGGGGCCAAAAAGACTCAATGGAGGAAAGACAGCATCTTCAGCAAATGGTGTTGGCAAAACTGGATCACCACTTGTAGAAGAATAAAATTAAACTCCTACCTCTCACCCTGTATGAAAACCAACTCCAAATGGATCAAAGACCTCAACATGAAACCCAAAACTCTGATGATGATAGAAGAAAAAGTTGGCAGCAATCTATAAGACATAGGTATAGGAAAAGATTTTCTAAATCAGACAGAGCTGAACAGGAAATAAGGTCGACAATTAACAAGAGGGACCTTATAAAACTCAAAAGCTTCTGTACATCAAAAGAAAAATCAGGAAGTGAAGAGAAAACCTACAGAATGAGAGGAAATCTTCACTGCTGATACATCTGACAGAGCATTAACTTCCAGAATATATAAACTACTCAAAAACAAAGAAGAAAACAAATGACTCACTCAAAAGATGGAGTAAAGAGCTGAACAGAGACTTCACAAGTGAGGAAATAGGGATGGCTGAGAAACATCTTAAAAAGTGTTCAACATCACTAATAATTAAGGAAATGCAAATCAAAACCACATTAAGATATCATCTCACTCTGATAAGGTTGGCTATGATCAAGAAAACAAATAATACCAAATGCTGGAGAGGTTGTAGGGAAAGGGGAATGCTCATCCACTGCCAGTGGGGATGCAAACTCACTCATACAACCTTATGGAAACCAGTGTGGAGAACCCTTAAAAGACTCAAAATGAGCCTACCACCTGACCCAGCCATATCACTTCTGGGAATATATCCATCAGACTCTTCCTACCACAGAGATACATGTACAGCCATGTTTATTGCAGCTCTCTTCACAATAGGGAAGAGCTGGAACCAACCCAAGTGCCCCTCAACTGACAAATGGATAGAGAAAATGTGGCACATCTATACCATGGAGTTCTATGCAGCGGTAAAGAAAGATGATATCATGAAATTTTCAGGTAAATGGATGGAACTAGAAGATATTATGTTAAGTGAAGTAACAGAGTCCCAGAAAAACAAATGATGAATGCTATCCCTCATCTGTAGATGCTAACACCAAGTACCTTGTTGTAAGGCAAATTGAGAAACATTAATGTTATATTCCTCATGATCTGAACACAACCATGCTCTTATCCCTAGACAGGTCCTAAAACTAACCTACCATTTATTTTCAGACTATAGATTTTTGGTATATGATGGTGGGCATGTATATATATTTTAGAGTAATATAAAGTTAAAATGGAAAAAGGTGACTCAAGAAATATGACATGGAAATAACACACAGTTTGTTTTCAGAAGATACAATTTTAGTATAGGTGTGATGTATCAGGCTGGTGTAACTTAGCTTTTCTGGGTGCTTAATGACCACACTTAATACTAATACCAATTTGGCCGAGGGTCCTAAGGGACAACTTTGATCCTTGCCTTCAGAGGTCAACTAAGTCTCAGGGGACTATGCATGGGGGCATCTCTTGAAATGTCCTGCAAATGTGAGTCACCAGTCTTCCTGTGCAGGGAATTCTTGGAGATCCACTAATGAGACTTCAGCCAGTGTCCAGCCTATAAAGAGGAAAGTCTGTTCATGCTTCAAAAAGAGAAGCCTGGTCTAGCAAATCCTAACTGTGTCCTCAAGTGGATGAAACTTGTGGTTGAAAAGCAAAAAGGAGCCAGGGGTCCCCCCCCAAAAAGAACTGAGTGACCCTTGAGGACCAGATCCTCAACTGATCTTGAGAAAACAAAAACCTTGGTTAATCTGGGCTAACTGTGTGGACTTAAGCATCCAAAAGGAAAATATAACCAAAAATAAATAATCAGTAAGGTCTGAGGGAATTGTACTTCAAATATAAAACTTGAGAATCCTCCAAAGCTTCAATGCCAGATGGGGACTACTGAGATATTCAGCTTGTGGACTGAGCGGCTACTGGGATTTCAGCCCCTTCAGACTGTAGAATGCCATTGTTGGATTACCCAGGCTGTGTCATGGAGGCCAGTGCAGGAAGATCAAGACAGGACACATGCTTACTGGACCTCATTTGGGTGACCATATGGAGGAGGGACCCCAGTGTGGAGCACGTTGGCATGATTGATGGTTGTTTGGGTTTGCCAAGGAGGAAGCTTCAAGCACTTCCTTGGGGAAAACATGACATCTTTGGTTAAAAAAAGAAAAAAAAAGATACTTAACAGTTAAAAATATTTTGTAAAAAAAAAAATAAAAAGACAGAGAAAGATGCAGGACAGTTATGGCAGAATGCATGATCTGGGGTGGGGTGGGGTGGAGTAGGGGGAAGGGAAAGGGAAATATGCCTGAACTGAATTGAAAATGATGTCTGAAATATACAAAACATCAATAATAAATAAATAAATGAAAATATTTTGTAAAATAATATTTTCTCTTTTTATTAATACATACTACAACCATTCATAATTTATCCTTATGTAATCCTATGGTGTGTTCTATCATTTAGGAATATTAATAGTCATAGTCTAAAAAAAAGAATGTAAAGTTATACTTCTTTTTACCTGCATGCAGCTTTACTGTTAAAATGTGAATCTCTAAATGTGTTTTGGAATTAACCTATAGTTTATTTTCAGATGTCATAATTTTAATTTATATGAGGAGTGTATATATGCATATTTTGGAATAATATAAAATCAAAGGGAATAAAAATGAGAGAGAAAAACCTATTCAAAGAAATTACCAAAACAGTAAACTTGTGCATTGAAAAGGTTATGAAAGACTGAGAAAAAGATGCAAGACAGGACTTAACATGTATGACAGAATCCATGAGCTCTGGCGGGGGAAGGGGAGGCATGAGGGGTTGGCATGGATGGGGGAATGAGTCTAAATTTGATTAAGAAATGTATGAAATGCCCTCAATAAAAATTAAAAAAAATACTGTGAGCCAAAATAAATCTTTCCTTCCTTAAGTTGCTTTTGGCACGGATTTTTTTCACAGAAACAAGAAATGTAACCAGTATTCTCATCAAGAGATAAAGGGATAAATAAAACATGGAATGTATACACATTAAATACTGCTCAGCCACTAAGAATAAATAAATCGATGGACATGGTGGTGCATGCCTGTAATCCCAGCACTTGGGAGGCAGAGGCGGGTGGATCTCTGTGAGTTCAAGGCCAGCCTGGTCTACATAGTGAGTTCCAGGATATCTTGGGGCTACAGGAAGACCCTGTCTCAAAAAGACAAAAAAAAAAAAAGAATAAGTAAATCATGTAATTTACAGGGACATGTATAGAACCAGAGATCATTATGGTAAGCAAAATAAGCCAGGCCCAGAAAGACAAGCATTATATGTTTTCTCTCATGTATATAATCTATAATAAGAGGGACGGGCATAGTGGCACCTGAATTCTTGTAACCTACACACCCAGGTGGCTAAGGCAAAGAGGTTGTTGGAAGTTTTACATAGGAATGTATCTTGGGCTACAAAGTGAGACCATGTTTCAAAAAAAAAAAAAAAAAAAAAAAAAAGTAAAGAAGAAAACCAAGAGATTATGGAGTTGATGATACATATCAGTGATTAGAAGGTAAATGTGATCAAACACATTCTTTTCATGTATGAAAATTACATAATGAAAGTCATTTTTAATATTAATATATACTAATAGAAGTTTTTTAGGGAAAAACTCAATTCTAACATTTAAAGTTTCCAGTATATTTACATAACAGAACAAACTGAAAAAATACAAAGTTTTGGATATCAGTACAAATAATATTATCATATCTGTACTTGGCATGAGATTTTCTTGTAGATTGCTATAAGTGTGTTGAACAGGAAAGTCATTCTTTTAGTTTATTCCCTTTGGCTCTATTAAATCAAAATATCTTTTCAACAGATAATCCTATAATCTCCTTCAATCAAGGGTATGAAGATAGCCATTTGACTTAAATATTCCAGAGTGCTCATTTCTGTGATAAAGAATTTTGCCTTCAAGTCTACATCACATAGTAAGTGCTTGAGGTGAAATATTGGGCTGAGAGATAACAAGAGAGCTCATCTTTCTATCAAAATTGTTTTATGCCTGATAAAAGCAATTAAGGAAAGAAACAAGAAAAAAAGATAGCATATTAATTATGCTTAAATACTTTCTGATAAGCAAAGTGTTAATAGGAAAAATATATGTATAAGCATAACTCAGGCAACTCTTTGGCATGGAAATTACATTATACTCCAGCTGTACTAATGAAAATAAAATAAACATTTAAGCATCACACCACATGTGTACGAAAGCAGAAGGAAACTTTGGCATTTGGTAATGTTATGTTTCATAAAGTCAACAACAAAAAAGTTTAACCACACCAAGAAGAGATTTAAAAAAAGAAGTATAATCAAATATCAAAACAAAGAAAGAACAATGTTATGGAATAATGAATAGGAGCACAAAATTTCCTAAAATTCCTCAAAAAATAGCAAAAAATCTATTCTGATTGATAAGAAAACAAAAATAGACTTATTTGGAACTTAAAACAGTTAACAATGTCATAAAATGATTAAATGACATAAATGTTTTAAAATATTAAGATGAAGTCTACTGCTGGTCCAAGGGAGCTGGGTAACAGTTTTCCAGTGATATTCATGTAATAACTGTATATAAGATTTATCATGAGATAAGTATAAAGCATTTCACTTATGAAGACACTGAAGAGCTGTGGAAGCAACAGACACAACAATAATCAAAATCTTCTCTATGGTGGGATAGTGAAAAGACAAAGACAAAAAACAAAATGTTTCCAGATTAGAGTACAGATGGTTATTAGCCACCATGTGGGTTCTGGGAATCAAACTCAGGTCCTCAGCAAGAGCAGCCAGTTCACTTACACACTGAGCCAACCCTCCAGCTCCTAAGATGTAATACTTAATGATGTAATATACATTCATTAATATATACCTTCCAAGTAATTCCAACTGAAATTCCACATGTTATGTTTCATGAAGTCAACAAGCTGATTGTGAAATTTGTATGGAAATTCAAAAGGCAAAAGTAATTACAGAAAGTTTATTGTAAAATAGTAAAACCAAACAAAATCTATTATTATGTTTTTTTTTAATTTTTTTATTAATTTTATTTATTTCTGTATGTGTATGAATGTACTGTCTGCATGCAAGTTTGTGCACCCGTGTCGTGCAATGCCGCGGAGGTCAGAAGACGGTCTCGGATTCCCCTGGAACTGGAGTTCTCCTGGAATTGGAGTTTCAGACGGTTCTCGGCCGCCATGTGGGTGCTGGGGATCGAACCTGGGTCCTCCGCAAGAGCAGTTGGAGCTCTCAACCGCTAGGCCATCTCTCCAGCCCAAAATAGGTTTTAAAAAGGAAAAGATTTAAACAATACACTCGCAAAATATGATTTTTCACATAGTCAATGTGCATCTACCAAACTAATCAACATAATCAATAACTAAAAAAGTGAAAAATACAATCACAATATGACATTTTTACACATTCACCAAAATGCATATTCTGAAAATGACACATTATCCAGTGGTGGTGAGGTTCAGGAACATCTGAAACATACTTGATTTATGAGGTAAGTTGGTAATAACTACTAAAGCTGAATTTATTATAACCAAGAACCCCCAAAGTCTGCTTTAGAAGTAAATAGAACAGAAATCAGTGCCAGGAGCATGTGCAGTGATTGTCATGGCTTCTTAATAAAAGCATGTAAAATCAGAAAATAATACAAATACTTATAACTATGGAATTAATAAATAATTTATCTCCAATGGAACACTAAGCAATGGTATTGAAAATAAGCTACTAGTGCAAATGACAGCATGTCTGAAACTCACAAGCATATTGCAAAATTTTAATATCAGAATTAACAGTTCTTAGTAAAATACAACTCAAACTTCAAAAGCAGTAAAAAGTAGCTTGTGTTAGAAGTCAGGACAAAGGTTATTCTGAGATTGGTCATGGTCCTGGACACATCTGGGCTGCGAGCAATAGTCTATTTCATAATGTAGATGGTGATTGTGTATGCTTCATTGGAAAGAATTCATGTATTGTAGATATGTATATAAATGTATTCTATATTGTATATATTATACTTTATATGTTTATATTTCACATATTATTAGTATATTGTCTGTATAAGCTATACAATTCAATAAAGTTTGCAGAGGGTATTATTTGTGTAGGAAACATGTTATTTTGAGTGTATGAGTCAGAAAATTAGGCAATATTGTCATTATAAATGAATAACATATGGCAAAGCATATTTCATAAAAATTCAATCACATGTGTTTTACTGGGAAATCAACGCAATGTCAAAATAGCAACAGTGATTTTCCTTTAGGAAAATGAAGCTACAGAAAATAAAACATCATATGAAATTAAACTTTTTAAATACCATATTTTACTGTGTACTAAACAGGAAACATTAGCAACTGATTTGGGAAGTTTTTGACTACTTTAGGATATTGTATCAATTTGATGCAAGGTACAGACAACTATTTTTATTTGACATTCTATGGAAATAAAGTCTAATATTTCAAAATATCTTCCAAATGTGATCTGTTATTGCTGAGGATGAATGTTGAGATTTTAGTTTATTCATTTATGATCTAATTCTGCTGTAGCACCAGATCTATAAGGTGGCTTTTCACTTGCGTTCTCACGGGTAATATAAAATATAAACTAGCTTAGATCCCAATCCAAAACAACTGCTGTAAAATAGGATACTACATGTAACTTGGACCAAATGAACTGTGGTAGAGAATAGAAAATATTGTAGATGAAGAGTTAGAAAGTTAGAAACAAAATGAACTAGATTAAAATGCCCAAAACCCACAGAGAACAACCCTGATTACACTGCCAACCAGCATGTGCCTGAAACCCTGGCAGGTAAGGGATCGGGATCGCAGAGACAGATAAATCCCTTAGGTTCACTGGCAGCCAGTTTGGTAGAATCAATAAGAAATTTGGGATCATTGAGAGATTCCATCTCAAGAAGTAAAGACAGGGCTGGACAGGTGGCTCAGCAGTTAAGAGCACTGGCTGCTCTCTCTGAGGACCTGGATTCAGTTCCTGGCACACAAATGATGGCTCACCATCACAATCATCTGTTTCTCCAGTTCCCGGGAAATCCTATGGCCTCATCCAGCCTCTGCAGGCATTGCATGACACCAGTGTACTTGCAAACATGGAGGCAAAACACTCACACATAAAATAAAAATAAAAATATATTTAAAAAGAAATATGGAAAGTAATCAAGGAAAGACACTCAAGGTCAGCATCCATAGAAGCTTACACACATATACAAACACATACACACATACACACACACACGTATACACACACATACTCACACATATACAAACACACACATATACACACACATACACACATATGCACATCATCATCATCACATATATCCACAGATTACCCTTTGATCTGCTGAAACCCAATAAAAGCAAAAATATATTTTAGTTTGGTCCATTATCTCTGTTTCCCCAGTCTTTGAGTGGGCCCTGAGTGTACTCCAATTTTCCAGTGTTCTGGAACATATACAATTAAGCCAAGGACTCTGAATTTTAAATACTCTTCGGGCTGGAGAGAGGTCTAGCGGTTAAGAGCTCTCACTGCTCTTATAGAGGACCTGGGTTCGATTCCCAGCACCCACATGGCGGCTGAGAACCGTCTGTAACTCCAATTCCAGGAGAACTCCAGTTCCAGGGGAATCCGACACCCTCTTCTAATCTCCTAATCTCCACGGCATTGCACAACACAGGTGCACAAACCTGCATGCAGACAGTAAATTCATACACATAGAGAAATAAATAAAAATTTAAATAAATAAATAAATAAATAAATAAATAAATAATAAATACTCTTCAAGTAGTCTGGAATTGTAGCCAGTCTTAGAAAGCATGAAATAAGATAAATCAGCCTAAATCGTGTGGCAGGACCTCCAGTGACTTGCCAGAGTAGATTTTCTGCTTTCCTATGCTTCCTCAACACAAGGTACCAATTCTAGACTCTCTACCTTGACCATTTAGTAACTCAATGTCCTGCAAAAAATGTACAATCCAGGAAGAGGGCAAGTCATCCAGTCTGTCCATGCCCACCACTTCTTTCCTTCACCATCTTCGACCTCTTCCATGAATTTTGTGCCTGAAGAACATAGAAAGGTGGCGTTATCTGTAAATACCAATATTTCAATTTTGTTTGCCTGGCAAATCAGATAATTCTCTTGAAGACATTGATGTGAATTGTGAAAATAAAAAAAAGCACAAAAATCTACTAACTATAGGAAAAGGTATCAAGTTTATTTACCCAATTTTGATATAAATAGAATAAAATAACAGAAAAGTACTCACACTTCAAAATTCCGTTACTCTGATATTTAAGATTATAAGTATTAAAAAAAGGAATAATAGAATTATTTTCAAATTTCCTACACCATTTGCCCGCAACATTTGCCATTAGATGATGATTAACAATGAAACTACAAGAAAATATTTTCAATTTTATTTTAAATTTGTGAAAACAATTTAAAATAGTGCACTATAACTTAGTGGCATAGTGTTGGTCTTTGGAATGAGAAATCTTTTTTTTACTACTATTTTAGATTTTTAAAAATTTTTTATTGAATTTTTGAAAAATTCATACAATATATTTTCTTTTCTTTTCTTTTCTTTTTTTTTTTTTTTTTTTTTTTTGTTCTTTTCGAGTCAGGGTCTCCCTGTAGCCCCAGCTGTCCTGGAACTCACTCTGTAGACCAGGCTGGACTTGAACTCACAAAGATCTGCCTCCCGAGTGCTAGGATTAAAGGCGTGCACCACCACGCCCTGCACAATATATTTTCATCATGTCTACAACTCCTTGCTTTCTGCATCCCTCTTATCTCCCCCTGCCAAATGTGATGTACTCTGCCGCACATGTTAAGATCTATCAAGTCAAGTTTGTTTCCCAAAATGTCCTTCAGTGTGCATCCATCCACTGGAGCTTCTCTAAACTATCTAATTTCACATCCTTATAGAAAAGCAAATCTCCCACTCCCAGTATTTATCAGTTGCCATCAATTCCTCAGCTAAGGTTGTGGCTTCTTCCCCAGTTCCCCACCTCTATGCTGGAATTTTATCTGGCTTGAACTTGCATTGCTTTGATGCATTCTGTTACCGTTGTTCTAAGTTAATATAAATACTTTCCTTGCTGTCTGGAACACTCAGATTACTTCCGGTCCACCTCTGGCTCTTACAGACTTTTTGTCCTCTCACCCTCAATGGTCCCTAAGCCTTGGGTGGTCCTACTCAGGGATAAGCACTCTGCAGTCTTTTAGTCCCTGCACTTTGGGCCAGTTGTGGTCTTCTGTGTTAATCACCATTTGTCACATGAGGAAGCGCCACTGGGAAGAAATGAGAGATGCGTCAATGTTCTTTTCTTCTCCTGTTGGCTGTATTTCCCGGAGTCTTACAGAGGTTGTGTTGTAGGGTTGTCAGTTAGGGCTGGGCGGCTCATAGACATTTAATCTTTGGTCTTGACAAGCTGTGACACTTTGTACCACTTGCAAAATGAAGCTTTTTCATTGAGTGATGAGAGGAACATTTGTCTGAAAAGATAAAGATACATATTTAGAATACATAAGAAATTATGTCGATCTAGAGGTGTGACAAAAAAGGTTTTTCTCTAGGATTTATGAGCTCTTTCCATGTCCCCCACCCCACCCGAGTCCCTGCACTCTGCCATACATGTCTTGCATCTTTTTCTGAGTCTTTCCAGAGTTTTTTCAAAGCAGAGGATTATTGTTTTGGGGAGAGCTTCACTGTTATGAACTTTATAGGTATGTGCACTTGGTGATGCTTATAGTACCATATATGACTTCCCTCCTATTGAGTGAGTATTAAGCCCAATATTGATTACCCACAAGATAAAAATGCCATTACTACCCCAGTAGAGATTATTTGTTGGGCCGGTCATTGTAGTGGTCCATAGATTTCAGAGCTAGATGGAACCACCAGTCAGTTTGATTATTTGACACTTTGCATAGTATCCTCTAGCACTACGGCAACTAGTCGCAGGGAGGAGGCTTCCAGGTCAGTTATGACCTGATTTCTCCAAGTCCTGATTTGAAGAATGTTCTGTATTTGGCAATAGGGACTTACTTTCAAGTTTGTGGATGCAACCAAGGGCTGTGGCAAAAGCCTGAGTTATTTGGGGAGTCTTTTGTACTACCCTGACCAACAACTCAAAGGAAAGATTCCCCTGCTTGGCACTGTAGTTTGTGTTATATAGCCTTCAGCTATACATATGTAGTCATATCTGTATTGTATGTATAATTTTCAGTAGCCTTTTGAACAAATACATTTATCTCTGGTTTTTCACTTCACATAAGAATTATTTATCTCTCCTCTCTCACCCCTTATTTGACTCTCCCTATTCTCTCCATAAAGCACTCCCCCATTGTCTCCATTTCCCTCTGGATAATGCCTGTCTCCTACTATCTCCCTCTCTAGAATGCCTTCATCCCCTTTATCCCTGTGGTTTCTTTGCATTTTCCTGCCTCCTGCAGTTAAATCAGGATTTATACTGATATCTAAGGATTTGGAGCTAAGATCCACAAATGAGAGAGAATATACATCACTTAATTTTCTGAGTCTGTGTTACTCCATTTGGTATAACAGTTTCTAGTTCCATCCATTTACCTGCAAATTTCATGATTTCTTTACCACTGAGAAACTCCATTGTTGAAATGTACCACATTTTCATTATCCATTCATCAATCGAGGGGCATTTAGGCTGTTTTCATTTCTTAGCTATTGTGAAAAGAGCAGCAACAAACATCACTTAACAAGTATCTCTGCAGTAGGATGCTGAATCTTATGGGTATATGCCAAGTAGTGGTATAACTAGATCACTTGGTAGATTTATTTTTGGTTTTTAAAGAGATCTACTGATTTCTATAGTGGTTGCACCACTTTGCAGTCCCACCAACACTGGATAAGTGTTCCTTTTTCCCACATCCATGCCAGCATTTGGGGTCATTTGTTCTTTTGATCATAGCCATTTTGACTGTGGCTAGATGAAATCTTAAAGAAGCCTTGAGTTTTAATAATAATTATCCTACTTATTCTCCAAACTTAGCAAGTTTTTATTTTTCTGTCTTAGCCAATATTTCTAAGAAAAATGAGAAAGAAACTATGTCATTAAACCTGTAATAGAGTTTCTGATAGCTTAACCCCTAGGATACATTGACAGGTCATGCTACATGCTCACTCTTCCTAAATAATTTATCTATTGCACAAATGGAGGGAAAATTATCTTCCCAATTATATTTTTCCACTAGCCAAGGTATATCCACATTGCTGTTGCTCAAGTTTGGGGTCCTACAAGACTCCTAAAAACTCAGAAGCTACAGGAAAAATTCAGAATATAATTCATAAAGTAAGATTAGGCCATGGGATAAGGCATGATCATGTTGTAAACATGCTATAGAATGTAGCACCCACACCACAGACTTTCTTATATAATTGCAGCAATGATAGTAAGTGGCAAATCCTGTGTATCAATCAGTTATTCTCCAAAAAACGTACTCCCTAATGATTCCCTTAAAATTCAAAAACTTAAAACAATAAGCAGTTCATCTTAAATGCCAGAATTAACAGACCAGATCTGCTCTGTTCTGCTCTTTATATTGTGGTTGTTTTGGATTGCTCTTTCTCTCTCTCTCTCTCTCTCTCTCTCTCTCTCTCACTCTCTGTGTGTGTTTGCTATTGTTTTTAATTGAGTTCTGTAATTTAAATGTAATATATTTTATTATATTTAGACCAACTCTGGTATCCATATTTCCCCCTGCTACTCCTCACTCAATTGAAAGTAATATATATATATATAAATTAAGACACAGAATATAACATGGAGACACAAATATCCTTCACTATGAGTCCATCCACTGAAGCCTGGTTAACCCATTAAGTCACATTGTAGAAAGGGACTGACTCTTCTCTTGTAAGCAAACATCAGTTGCCAATAGTTCTTCAGGTATGATGCGTTTTTACATGCTTACCCATGTTTACTTTATTACTTTATTTTTTTATATATTATACTGTTTATTTTTTTTGAGAGGTTGCCATTTATTTTATTTTTTTTCACATAAATTTATTTATTTATTTTTAACAAATCTAGACCCGTGTTCCCGCTCATTCCCCCACCCCGCCAGAGCTCATGCATTCTGCCAAACATGCTTTCCATCTCTCAGTCTTTCTCAGTATTTTCCATGGGGAAGTTGACTGTTTTGAGCAGAAGTTCACCGTCTCAGTCAGTTCTTTGATGCAGTCTTTTCTGTTGTTGTTGTTGTTTCCAAAATGTATTATGCCCAACTGCTTTGTACAAAAGCTCAGGGGGCCCTACACAAGAAATACTTACAACTGGGTAGTTGGCACTAGCATCCACAGATGAGGGATACCATTCGTCGTTTGTTTTTCTGGGACTGTGTTACTTCACTCAGCATGATGTCCTCTAGCTCCAGCCATTTTCCTGCAAAGCTCGTGATGTCGTCTTTCTTTACTGCTGCATAGAACTCCATTGTGTAGATGTACCACATTTTCTCTATCCACTCGTCAGTTGAGGGGCATTTAGGTTGGTTCCAGCTCTTTGCTATTGTGAAGAGAGCTGAAATAAACATGGCCGTGCATGTATCTCTGTGGTGGCGTAAGTCTTGAGGGTACATGCCCAGGAGTGGTATGGCTGGGTCGGGTGGCAAGTTCATTCCAAGTCTTCCAAGGGTTCTCCACACTGCTTTCCATAGTGGCTGTACGAGTTTACATTCCCACCAGCAGTGGATGAGTGTTCCCCTTTCCCCACAACCTCTCCAGCACTTGGTATCATTTGTTTTCTTGATCCTAGCCAGTCTTATTGGAGTAAGATGATATCTTAAAGTGGTTTTCATTTGCATTTCCTTAATGATTAGTGATGTTGAACAGTTCTTGAGGTGTTTCTCAGACATCTCTAATTCCTCACTTGTGAAGTCTCTGTTCAGTTCTTTGCTCCATCTATTGAGTGGGTCATTTGTTTTCTTTTTTCTTTGTTTTTTGAGTAGTTTATATATTCTGGAAATCAATGCTTTGTCAGATGTATCTGCAGTGAAGGTTTCCTCCCACTCTGTGGGATTTCTCTTCACTTCCTTGATTGTTTCTTTTGATGTACAGAAGCTTTTGAGTTTGATGAGGTCCCATTTGTCAATTGTCGACCTTAATTCTTGTGCAGCTGCTGTCTGATTTAGGAAGTCTTTTCCTACGCCTATGTCTTGTAGTCTGCTGCCAACTTTTTCTTCTATCACCTTCAGAGTTTGGGGTTTCACGTTGAGGTCTTTAATCCATCTGGAGTTGACTTTTGTACAGGGTGAGAGGTAGGGGTTTAATTTCATTCTTCTACAAGTGGTGATCCAGTTTTGCCAACACCACTTGCTGAAGATGCTGTCTTTTCTCCATTGTGGTTTCTTGGCCCCCTTGTCAAATATGAGATGGCTGAAATTGTATGTGCTCAGATTTGGATCTTCGGTTTTGTTCCATTGGTCAACAGGTCTGTTTTTGTGCCAGTACCAGGCTGTTTTTATGACTATAGCCCTGTAGTATAGTTTAAAATCTGGTATAGAGATCCCTCCTGTGTAGCTCTTTTCACTCAGGATTGATTTGGCTATTCGGGGTCTTTTGTTTCTCCAAATGAATTTAAGAACTTTTGTTTCCAAGCCTGTGAAGAAACTCTTGGGGATTTTGATTGGGATTGCATTAAATCTATACAAGAGTTTTGGTAAAATGGACATTTTTACAATGTTAATTTTCCCAATCCATGAGCATGGGAGGTTTTTCTATCTTCTGAGGTCTTCTTCAATTTCTTTCTTTAAGGGTTTAAAATTTTTGTTGTAGAGGTCTTTGGTGTCTTTGGTTAGGTTTGTTCCTAGGTATCTTATTGTTTTTGAGGCTATTGTGAGTGGGAAGGTCTCTTTGAATTCTCATGTTTACTTTATAATTTTGTCTAGTTTGAGCTTGAATAGGATTTATGCACTCTGTCGCCATTGCTGTCAGTTCATATGAGTAACTGACCCATTGTCTGGAAATTTCTGTATCTCCTTGTGGTCATCCACAACTTCTGGGTCTTACAATCTTTACCCCCCCCCCCTTCCACAGTGATCCATGGGCTTAGAATGTAGAAGTTGACTATAGGAGTCTTATTCAGGGATGAGCACTCTGAAGCCTCTTGTTCTCTGCACAGTGGCCAGTGGCGGGTTTCTGTGTTAATCATCCTCATCTGAATAAGGAAGCTTCTCTTATAGGGTTGAGAGATGCATTAATTCATGGGTGTAACAGTAAGTCATTAGGAATCAGTTTAATTCTATAACCATATAGTAGAAAACCAGTACTAGGCTCTCCTCTCTGCCCAGTGACCTGTCTAGCTTCAGATACCCAGGCCTGATATAACATCAGATATGGAACTTAATTCAAGTTAGAAACTAGATGGTTGCCACTACTGCACTGGTGGGCATATATTTCCAGGCCAGATATTATAGCAGTTCCCAGGATTCACAGCTGTATAAACCTGAGGATTGATTTTTTTTAATTCAGGTAGCATGCATAGGACTTGGCAGCACTATAAAAGCTAGTCAGACACCGGGTGTGGTGGTGCACACCTTTAATCCTAGCACTCAGGAGGCAGAGGCAGGATGATCTTTGTGAGTTCAAGGCCAGCCTGGTCTACAAAGTGAATTCCAGGACAGCTGGGGCTACAGGGAGACCCTGTCTTGAAAAGACCAAAAAAAAAAAAAAAAAAAAAAATCTAGCCAGTAGAGATGAGGCTTTGAAGTCAGTACCAGCTTGATTTCTCCAAGCTTAACTCTACTGCTTAAATATGTAGTATCTTAAGCAATATGGTTTTACTGTGTAGTTCTTATGGGTAAGCAAGAACAGGAGCAATGGACAGTATTGTTTGAGGGTCTATGGGAACCCTGGTCAACAAGCTCAGGAAAGGAAGTTCATTCCTGGCATTGGGGTTTGATTTCTTTAGCATATAGGATCTTGCAGGGACAAAGTCTCCCTGTTATGAAGTAGCTCCTTTTAATCTCTTTTTATAATGTATATATGTACATATACATATATCTATAGTGGTAGGCTTCCATATGGATTTCTCTAAAGTCACTTAGTGTTATCTTCCCCATACTTCCCCCTCTGTTGGGCTTTCCCATTACACATCTCATTTAACACTTCCTAATTCATTATTTCCCTTTCCCCATTTATATCACTGCAGTCTACCCCCTCTCCCAGCAAGCCATCTTTCCATGGCTGTAAATTTGCTGCCTGACGTCTCTTGATTTTCATACTGGAACATGCATATTTAGGATTCAAACCTAGCATCCAGCTATGAGAGAGAACATGTGACATTTGTCCTTCTGGGTCTGAGTTACTTCACTCAAGATGACTGTTTTCAGTTCTAACCATTTACCTGTGAAGTTCATATTTTTTAAGGTCTTAATCATATTACATTGTCAATAAGTGTTACTCCTTTCTTGTCCATTCATTAGTTGATGGGAATCTACATTGTTTCCAATTTCTGACTACCATGAGAAGAGCAGCAATACATGGATAAGCAGGGTTTCTGGAGACTTTGGGGTATATACTCCCAAGAGTGGTACAGCTGGACTTATAGTCTGTCAATTTCCAGCTTTTTGAGGAACCCTAACAATGATTTCAATAGTGGCTTCATCAGTTTGTCCTCAGACAAGCACTGAACAAAAGTTCCCATTTCTCCATATCCTCCCCAGCATTTGTTGTTTTTTGGATCTTACTCATTTTAAGCATGGTAAGATGAAATCTCAGAGTAATTTTAACATTCATTTCCCTGATAACTAAAGATTTTGAACACTCTTTTATTATTTTTTTTATTTTTATTGATGCTTTGTGTATTTCATACATCATTTTCCAATTCAGTTCAGGCATATATCCCCTTCCCTTCTCCCCACCCCACCCCTACCCATCCCAGATCATGCATTCTGCCTTAACTTTTCTGCATCTTTCTCTGTTTTTTTGTTTTGTTTTGTTTTGTTTTCATTTTTTTTAACAATAAGTGATAATTTGTGAGTACAAGCTTCCTTCATGTAAAACCAATTTGCAAGCAGTTGTGCCCAAACCCACACAGCTTGTGGGTTCCACCATTTATTTTTATTGATGCTTTGTGTATTTCATACATCATTTTCCAATTCAGTTCAGGCATATATCCCCTTCCCTTCTCCCC
>VZQC01007984.1:1073751-1099335 GCA_009823505.1 Rhizomys pruinosus
ATTTTAAATTATGTGCCTATGTGTGTTTTGAGTGCATGTATGTAAATGCACCCTTATGCTACAAAGCCAGCAGAAGAAGAAAAAGGTCTTGGATCTCCTGGAAGTGAAGTTAAAACAGATAGTTGTTGCCAACCATGTGGGTGCTAGTTGGTATATTGGAAGGTATATTGTTACTGGTATACTGGAAGGCTACTGATTTGAGGCACGTCTATGCTCATTAGAGATTTATCAATAATTTTTGTTTGTTGGTGGTTGGTCTTTGTCTACTTTTGGTAGTAGAGTAGTACTGATTCCACAGAAAGAATTTGGGAGTATTTTTTGTTTTCTGTTTTATGGAATATTTTGATATTATTTTTTCTTCAAAGGTTTGGTAGAATTCTGTGATATATCAACTGGTCCTGGGCTCTTTTTAGTTGGGAGATTTTCAATTGTCTTGTCATTGTTTATTATGGGTATATTTCAATTAAATAATCATGCTTCGGAAATAATTTTTTATATATATATATATATATATATATATACATTTCTTTCAGATTTTTCTAGTTTAGCAGGATACAGATTTTTAAAGTATGTCCTTATGCTTTTATGGATTTTCTTGGGATCCATTGTAATGTTTCCCTTTTCATCTCTGAGTTTTAAAATTTGGGTTCTGTTCTGGTTTGAATGAGAATGTACCCCATAGTCTCTAAGTATTGGGACATTTTGTCCCCAATTGGCACTGTTTTGGGAGATCTTAGAAGGTGTGGCCATGCTGGAGGAAGCCTGTCACTAAGGGCAGGCTTAGGGAGTTCTTAAGCCTTGCCAGATCTCCAGTCATTCTCTGTTTCCTGTGCCTGTTTAAGGATGTGAGTGCTTAGATTCTGTTCCTACTGAGGCCATCTCTGCCACCATGCCTCACTGCCATGATGGACTCTTGCCCCTTTGGAACTGTAAGAAAAATAAACTGTCTCCTTGGTCATGGCGTTTTATGACAGCAACAGAAAAGTGATGAATACAGGTTTTTTCTCTTTCTTTGGTTCATTTGGCTTGTTAATATTTCAAAGAATCAAGTCTTTGTTTTATTGATTCTTTGTATTGTTTTCCTTTTTTCTATTTCATTAATTTTAGCCTAGATTTTATTACTTTCTTCCCATCTACTTTTTTTAGGCGATGTTTGTTCTTGGTGTTCCAAAGCTTTCAAGTGAATCATTATTTATATGACACAGTTCTAACTTTCTGGTTAGTTACTTAATGGTATAAATTTACCTCTCAGGACTGTCTTCGTTGTTTCCCAAAGGTTTTGGTATATTTTGTTTTTATTTTCATTTAATGTGGGACAACAATCAATGATTCAGGTTTATCTTGTGCATGAGTAAGCACAATCTGTCTAGCACACTAAATAATGCTATAGTACAGGGCACATCCATCACATGAGGCTTGCCACTGCCACCCCACAAACACACACCAGGAAAGGAGCAGGACAATGGTCTTGGACAGGGCATTTCCTTCCATACCCTGTACCAGCAACCCCTGAGTTAACTCTTCCTCACTAAATGATGGTACAGTCCCAGTTGTATCCAATAAGCATTTAAAGGCCTTATCCTGATATAAATTTGTATTGGGGATTTATAGGACTCCTCAAGGGGGACTGCCCCAAAACACCCCAACCCTGTCACTCCCACTTGATTTGAAGTGGAGAAGCAGGTTGGAGATCTCTGACTCCCTTTTATTGTTGGGCTGGGAGCTGCCCAGGGTGGAGTTTAAAGCATTGGGATAAGGGTATCATCCTTTGTTCCTTTGTGTACTTAGAGCGGCAGTCTCATGCCCAATAGAACCCCTTCTAATATTTAGGGGAAGGGATAGAGGGTCATTTGGCACCCTTGGGCAAAGCCGAAGCAGCAGTGGTGCAGGCAGCCAGCAGGTGGCCAGTGTGCACTTGGGATACCTCCTGGGGTGTGAAGAGTGGAGGCAAAACCTTGTGCTAGGGCTGCCATGCCAGAGCTCTAGGGCCGCCATGTCAGAGCTCTAGGGCCGCCATGTCAGAGCTCTCGGGCCAACATTTTGTGTTGCTATGATCCAGTCTTCAAGGGCCTTGTATCGGACAGGTATGATGGTAGTCTTATAATCATAAACCAGTTCCTTATCAAATTTCTTGGGCCTCGCCATGTGAGATGTTCCCCTCCTCCCGCCTCCGTGACTCAGGTGAGGAAATTGGTGTAAAGTCCTCCAGTGGCTGCTGGCCTGAGAGAAAGAAACTGACCCCTCAGAGAATGGCAACTGTCACCAGGCCCACATAGCACAGAACCTGACCTGGTCAAAAGTCTGAAGCGGGCTATGAGACTGATCCATAGGGGAGCTCCAAAAAAGTCCCTCTCCCTGAAGCCGGAGGAGTGATTCCTGTCAGCCAGCTGTTCTCACTGATCATAGAAGAATGCTTTCCATTTAAGAAAATCACTTGGAGAGAGAACCACAGGAGCCATGTGCTTCCAATCATCAGGGATATTAAGAGAATGGGAGAAAGTCAAGAAGAGACAGCATATGGGGAGCGAGGTCCATCACCGTCATAGCCCTTATGGAGGGAGTTCTTTTTTTTTTTTTTTTTTTTTGGTCCTTTGAGACAGGTCTCCCTGTAGTCCCAGCTGTCCTGGAACTCACTCTGTAGACCAGGCTGGCCTTGAACTCACAAAGATCCACCTGCCTCAAGGTATCATGTTGGCAACAGAGAACTGGGCACTGGGGCAAGAGCACAATATTCATGAGAAACACCTCAGTCTGGGTAGTGGGGGGCCGGGGAGCACCAGGCCTGATCCAGGTTGCCTGCAAAGCATAGCAAAAGACTGAGGAGAAGAGGGAGATCTGGGGCTGGCCAGTGCTGAGGCAATAGGTTCAACAGAAGAATAATGAGGTGGGAGAAATGAAAGAGGCAATTTGGTAGGCCTGCTAGGTATGTTGGCCCCAGCCAATCTTCAGAGCCAGAGCAGGGACTCAAGGCCCCAGGAAGGATGGTATAAAGGGGGAGGGGGGTGACTGGGGACCTCCCCAGTAGACCCTGAAGAGGAAGAATGTTCCCCTGGGGTGTCAGGGGGATCTGTGGTTGTTCATACCACTTCCAAAGAAGTAGTAGAGGAATCCGGCAGAATAGTTTCATTTTGAATTTGTGCCTACAACATCTCTGGGACGCTGGTGTCCTTGTGGCCCTGACACTAGAGGAAAGTGATCACAATAGGGAAGAGGTGGAAGGGGATACTTGCACACACACAACACACACACACACACACACACACACACACACCACATACTTCTGCTTTTCTGACAAGGGTCATAAGCTGCCAGATGTCAGCATCAAGAAGCTTGGCTGCTGAGAGCCAAGGAACATTTTGAAGGACCATATCCCCAAACTGCTCTGCTTGGAAGAGAGATTAATGCCACGGGAGATGAGAAGGGCACAGAGAAGATTAAGCTGGGGCTCTCTAGAGGAGGAGGGTGGATTCCCCATCTCCGTGTTCACTACTCTGACTCACCAACTTGCTCAGGTGTCCCTTTTTGGGTGCCACTTCAGGAGCACTGGCCTCCACATTCTAACAGGTTGAAGAGGGTACAGGTCAGGGGTTACTCCAAGAACATCCTGGGAGCTGATCCTGAGGGTGAAAATCCTTTTATTAAAGCAGTAAGCATATATATATTATATATATATATATATATATATAATCTTACATGGGGTGAGTTTTTGTCACCATTCCTTAGCTTATCAGGGAAAGTCATCTCATGATGTGCCATCCCTTGCCCTCGGGGCATTCCAGTAGGGGATGTGCAGACAAGTCAGCTCAAGTCAGCAAGCAGCGACAAGCATCATGTGACAGGGTATGCCCGTACTATAGCATTCCCTAGTGTGCTAGGCAGATTGTGCTTGCACATGCACAAGATACGCCTAAATCCATGACTGTTGTCCCACAATTTAATTCTAGGAATTTCAAAATTGTCCTTATGGATTTCTCCCAGGATTTAAATTTCATTCAGAAGTGTGCTTTTTTGCTTCTATGAATTCATGTACTTTTCCCCATTATATTATTATTAATATCTAGCATTACTCTTTGTGGTCAGTAGAATACTAGATAACATTTCAACTTTTGTGGATTTATGGAGAGTTGTTTTGTATTGTAATTTGTGCTCAGTTTTGAAGAACATTCCATGGGCTACTGAGAAAAGAAGGATGTACTTTTTGATGTTTAGGTGAAATGTTCTGTAGATATTTGTTAGGTCCATTTGGTTCATACTGTTATTTAACTCCAGGGTTTCTCAATTTAGTTTTCTGTTGTTGTTTTTGTTTTTTGTTTCATTTTTTGTTTATGTTTTTATTTTGGGGGGAATGGGGTCTGGTTGACCTATCTATTGGTGATAGTGGGATATTGGGTCAATGTGAGATTTAAGAGTTAATAAATTTTCTTTTATGAAGTTGGGTGTCCCTATATGTGATTAATATATATTTAGGACTGCAATATTGTCTTGATAGATTTTCATTTTATGAGTATGTAGTGACCTTCCCTATCTCTTCTTACTAGTTTTAGTTTGCAGTACATTGTGTTAGATATCAGAATAGCTTCTTTCTTAATTCTGTTGCTTGGAATACATTTTTTTTTCATTCTTTTATCCTAAAGTGGTGTCAATTATCATTGGTGAGATGCTTTTCCTGGAGTCATCAAGTTGATGGATCCTGTTTTCTAATACAATCAGTTAGGTTTTGCCCTTTACTAGGGAGTTGAGACCATTTATATGGAGGCCTATTATTGGGCAACGTTCATTAATTCCTGATATTTTGGTGTTATAATACTGTTTTCTTAAGCTTTTTTGGTTGACTGTTCTGAGACAATTTCTTTATTCTTTGTTCCTTCTTGAGAGCACAAATTATTCTGAAAAAGAAAATAAAGGAAAGAGTCATAAATTCTTTCTATAAAGCTAGTATTACTCTAATTCCAAAATCAGACAACAACCCAGGTGAAAGGAAAATTATAGAGCAATCTTTCTGATAAACATAGACACAAAAATTTTAAATATATTTACAAATTGAATGCAAGAACACATTAAAAAGAGTGCCTACCATGATCAAGTTGGTTTCATCTCAGAGATGTAGGGATGGTTCAATATATGTAAATCAATAAATGTAATCAATCCATCTCATAAAGAGATGCAAGGACAGAAACCACCTGATCATCTCATCAGATGGAGTAAAGACCTTTGAGAAAATCCAACATACATTCATAATAAAAGTTGTGAAGAACCTAAAGACAGTTACAGGGGGTATATATCAGCATAATTAAGACAATATACCACAAGCCCTATAATTAAGACAATATACCCCAACATCATATAAAATGGACGACAAAACCCAAAGTGTTCCTATGAAAGTCAGGAACATGATGAGGATCTCCACTTTCTCCATTCCTGTTCAATATAGTACTTGAAGTGTTAGCTAGAACAATAAAACAAATTAAGGAGATACGGGGAATGCAAACTGGAAAGGAAAAAGTCAACGTGTCTTATTTGCAGAAGACAAGATTCTATACATAAAGACCCTAAAGGCGCCACCAGAAAACTACTAGAATGCATAAATATATCCATCAAAGTAGCAGAATATAAATTACTGCCCCCAAATCATTAGTTTTCCTATCTATAAAATAACAACAAATACTGAGAAAGAAATTGAGAAATGATCCTATTCTCATTAGCCTTAAAAATCACAAAATACTTTCAAAAAATCTAACAAAGGAAGTGAAGGACTTGTGCAAAAACAAATCTAGGAAATTGAAGGAGATACTAGAGGATTGGAACAACTTCCATGCAGATGAATAAGTAGGATTAACATTGTGAAAATGGCCGTTCTACCAAAAGTAATCTAAAAACTCAATGAAATGCCAATTAAAATTCCATGAACAAGTATTTACAGATTTTTAAAATCTCAAATTTCATATGGAGATACAATAATCCTCAAATAGCCAAAATAATCCTAAACAATAAAAAGAACTGCTGGAGCTAGGCATGGCCAAGCCAGATGGGCTATGACTAGTAAGACTCTGTCAGAAAGAGAGAGAGAGAGAGAGAGAGAGAGAGAGAGAGAGAGAGAGAGAGAATTGTTGGAACCATTACTATAAAACAGGCACATTGATCACTGGGATAGGATTGAGGCCTAGACTAAATCCACATATTACAGCTACCTGATTTTTGAGAAAAGAGTCATAAATGCTTACTAGAAGAAAGTGTTTGCTGGTCCCTCTACGAATTTGTGCAGGCCAGATCCTGAGGCACAGGCAGGAGGCTGTAAGTCACTCAGGCAGGTACTTTTTGGGGTGGACTGTCTCAGGGGTGGCTGCAAGAGGGTCTTGACTCTGAGCCCTCTTGTGGGGGGTTCCAGTCTGGGCGGGACCATGCTTTGCCTTTGCAGCATGACCAGAGGGTCAGGTTTGGGTTTGGTCTGGTCCCTCTGCGGCTTTGTGTGGGCCGGCTTCTGAGGCGCAGGCAGGAGGCCATAAGTCACTCAGGCAGGTACCGGGTTGCGAGCTAGATCAGGCATACCCCCCTCCCCTTGCCAAAGGGAATTGGTGAGAATCCAAGTGGACTTTCTTTTGGAGAACCTTCAGAACAGGAAGAGAAGAGTGACTTAGGCTTCCAATATCCAATATATAAACAAAATTGAAAGCCTGAAACCTAGACAAGTCAATACTCTATAAACAAGGAGGAGGAAAGAAAAAAAAAAAGTGTTTGGTTTCATACACATCTGTACTAATATCATTTTGAAAAACACTCGGGAGAAGCTGAATCTGTAATCCTGGTATTCAGGAGGCTCAGGACAGGGAAGGACTTGATTGATTTTGAGATTAGTTCTGGGTATGTATCTCAACCAAAAACCACAAACAGAAAAGTTTAAGCGAAGACAATTTGTAAACGTCGAGATTCTTTATTCTAGACATTAAGCCAGAGACCATTGAAGGGAGTTCTAGTAAGTCTAAGATAATGCTTTTTTGTTTCTCAATAAAATTTCTGAATAAAACATACAACAGAAACATTGTAATGAAAAGTAGATATAGCATCCAGTCACAGAAATTGTACATATATAATTATAAATTGCATATTTTAAAGCTTTTACTTGATTTTTATGCTTATGAGTGTTTTCCATGTTTGTATACAAGTATACATCTGTGTGTGTGGACTGAAGACATCAGAGGAGGCCCGGTGTCAGGATC
This sequence comes from Rhizomys pruinosus, assembly GCA_009823505.1. NCBI lineage: Eukaryota > Metazoa > Chordata > Mammalia > Rodentia > Spalacidae > Rhizomys > Rhizomys pruinosus. Next base: position 1,080,966 of record VZQC01007984.1, read on the forward strand.
CCCTGAAACTGGAGTTACCAGCTGCTGGTGTTAGCACCATCGTGGGGTGCTGGGATACCAACAAAGCTCCTCTGCCCAAGAGCAGCCAGATGCTTCTAACTGCATGCACCATGTCTCCAGCCCCAGGCGGCACATTTAAAGCAAATACTCTACAGAATCTCCACCACTTGGTTTGAATCGTGGCTCGGTCAGCTAACTAGTTCAGTCTAAGTTCCTGTCAACACATTACTTGAACTTTTCCCTTAATTTCAAAAAGAGAGTCCCAAGACATCCTGCCTACTGAATGTATAGACCTCAAGCACTCCAATTGAACTAATGATAAGCCCTGGAAATCTCCGCTTGGCACATATAAGGACTGACATGCTAACCAACACTTTCCTTTACTACCATAACTTCAGCTTTTCCAATTTATCAGCAACTATCTTAGAGAGAGAACAAGAAAAAATTCATTCACAGAAGTGAAAATTATCTAAAACGTCCCTCTGGAGAGATTCAAGTGCCTGTGCCACCAAATGCACACGCAAACTGTTTTCTTTTCTATTTTCTATTTTAATAATGGTCTTTTTATGATTGTGTGTTGAGTTGCATTGCCTGCACATCTGAATAAAGTATCACCAGTGGTCAAGCAATCTATGCTCTTGTTGTCAAACGCGATGAGGTGTTTTGGATCCCCCCTGGAAAGGCTGGAATAGTGATGTTTTGCCGCACTATTTGGGTGCTAGACAACTGAACCTTAGTCCTTTGCAAGAGAGTCAATGCTAACTTCCAATCAGGCATGAGCTCACATCTCTCCAGCTCAACGCTCACAGTTATAATCAACCTCTTAGAACACTTATCCATAGTCTAAAGAAGATATTACCCTAGCCTTGGCAGGTAGGAAACACACTCACAGACGAATAGTAGGGTAACACACCACACCTAAAGACCAAACGCCATAAGTACACACACACCCCAACAGACACAATGAGATACCTCACACATTACCCCAGACACATAGTAACACAGAACAAACCCCTTAAANTGAGGAGGAAAGAAAAAAAAAAAGCATAGACCATATAATGGGACACAGGGAAAAATCATAACAAATACAAAAAGATTGAAATAATCTCCTGCAGACTATCAGACCACAGCTCAATAAAACTCAATATCAACACCAGGATAAATCCTACAACCTACAGAACACAGTAGAGACTAATCAACGCTCTCCTGAAATAACAATGGTCAAAGAAGAAATAAAGAAAGAAAGAAATAAAAACATTCCTGAAACTGAAGACAATGATAAAACAACACAGAAAACCTAAGGTCATTTTAAAAAAAGCAGTCTAAGGGGAAGTTTATAGCTTTAAGTGCCTACATTAAAAAAAAAAAAAAAAAAAAAAAAAAAAAAAAAAACATAAAGAACACAAGTGAATGATCTAACACTGCAGCTAAACATACTTGGAGACAACAACAAATGAACCCTCAACGCAGCAGGACACAGAGAAATAACAAAAATCAGAGCAGAGTCAATGAAATGAGAAACAAAGAAAACCATACAAAACAAAATCAATGAATCCAAAGTGGTTCTTTGACGAGAATAAACAAGATCGCGACAGACGTCTAGCCCAGTTAACCAAAGAAGAGAGGAACAATCCAAATCAATAAATCTGTGATGAAAGGGGTGAAATATCACAAAAAACAACAATGAAAAGATCCAGACAAAACATAAGGGAATACTTTCAAAACCTATACTCTACTAAGTTTGAAAACCTAGAAGGAACGATCGAATATCTGAAATCCTACGAAATCACCAAAAGCTCAACCAAGAGCGGATCAACCGCTTAAAATCACCAATAATACAGGAAGAAATTGAATGTAATAAGAAGCCTCCCAACCAAAAAATCCCAGGCCAGATGGTTTCACGGCAGAATTCTATAAAATATTATAAAAGAATTACAACCATTACTACTCCAACTATTCAGAAGGATAACAAACTGAGGAGGAGTTCTCCCCGATTCCTTCTATGAAGCCGCATCACGCCCTTACCAAAACCCAGGTAAAGATACAACCAAAAAGAGAACTATAGACCCCATCTCCCTAATGAACACAAGATGCCAACAATTCTAAAACAGGATACTGGCAAAATCGCATACAGACCCACAGAAAGATCATCACCATGACCAAGTCGGATTCAATACCAGAGATGCAAGGGATGGTTCAACATACAAAAATCAATAAATATTCATCCAAACATATAATAGGACCTGAAGGACCAAAAAACACACCATCATCTCCATTGACTAAGGAAGAGAAGCCATTTGACAAAAATTCAGCTTCCCCTTCTTGTTTGAAGTCCTAGAGGGAATTGGACTGGAGGAATCAATTCCTCAATGTAATCAAAAGCCATATACAGAAACCCACAGCCAATCTCATCCTAAATGGGAAAGACACGAAGCATTCCCCTTAAAGGTAGGAAACTCGGCAAGGCTGCCCCCTGTCACCACTCCTTTTCAATATAGTGCTTGAAACCTTGCTAGGGCAATAGGCAAGAAAAGGAATTAAGGAGTACTAATTGGAAAAGAGGAAGTCAAGCTATCCCTTTTTGCTGATGATATGATTGTTCTCTAAGGAGTGCTAAAGAACTACACCAAAGAAAAACTCCTAAAACGAATAAGAGCTTTGGTAAAGTGGCAGGATACAAAACTAACCTAGCAAAAAATCAGTAGCCTTTCTTTACCACCAACACCAAACAACTGAAGAAGGATACAAGGAGACCTTCCCACTCACAATAGCCTCAAAACAATTAAAAATACCAAGAACAAAACCGAACCAAAAGACACCAAGGATCTTCAAAAAAATTTTAAACCCCTGAAAAAGGAAATTGAGGAAGACATCAGAAGAAAAAAAAAACCTCCCATGCTACATGGATCGGGAAACTAAATATAGTAAAAAATGTTCCATCCACCCAAACTCGTGTACAGATTTAATGCAATCCAATCAAAACCTGAAATAGTTTCTTCTCACAGGCTTGGAAACCAAAATACTCAATTTCATTTGAAAAAACAAAAGACTCCAAATAGCAAAGCAACCCTGAGCAAAAAGAGCAATACAGGGGGGGATCGCTCTACCAGACATCAAAAACTATACTACTATAGTATGGGCATAGTCATAAAAAAAAAACACTGGTATGGCACACAAAAACAGAACCGTTGACCAATGGAACAAACAGAGATCCAAACCTGAGCAATACAATTTCAGCTACCTCATATTTGACCAGGGGGCCAAGATACACAATGGAGAAAAGACAGCATCTCATTAAGTGGTGTTGGCAAAACTGGATCACCACTGTAGAGGAATGAAATTAAACCCCTACTCTCACCCTGTACCAAAAGTCAATTCCAGATGGATCCCAAAGACCATCAACGTGAAACCCAAACTCTGGAGGTGCGATAGAAGAGAAACTTGCCAGCAGACTACAAGACATAGGCATAGGAAAAGACTTCCTAAATCGGACAGCAGCTGCACAAGAAATAGATCGACAATTGACAAATGGGACCTCATTAAACTCAAAAGCTTCGTACATCAAAAGAAAAAATAAAGGATGAAGAGAAAAACCACAGAATAGGAGAGAAACCTTCATGCAGATACATCTGACAAAAGCATAATTAATTTTCCAGAGTATACAAGCTACTCAAAAAACAAAAGAGAAAAGAAAACAATGAATCACTCAAAAACATGGAGCAAAGAACTGAAAAAGGACTTCACAGAGGAGGCAATTAGAGATGGCCGCGACAACATCTTAAGAAGTGTTCAACATCGCTAATAATTAGAAATGCAAATTATTAAAACCACTTTGAGATATCGTCTTTCTCCAATAGACTGGCTAGGATCAGGAAAACAAATGATACCAAGTGCTGAGAGGTTGGGGGAAAGCGGAACACTCATCCATGCTAGGTGGAATGTAAACTCATGCAGCCCCTATGGAAAAAGCAGTGTGGAGAACCCTTAGACGACTCAAAATGAGCCTGCCATTGACCCAGTCAATGGTATATACCCATCCTGTGGTATATACCACAAGACTCATGTTACTGCAAGAGATACATGCACAGCCATATGCATTATTGCAGCTCTGTTCACAATGCAAAAAGCTGGAAACCACGCCCAGATGCCCCTCAATGACAAGTGGATAGAGAAAAGGTGGTACATGTACACAATGGAGTTCTATGCAGTGGTTAAGAGGGAACATCATAAGCTGTGCAGGTAAATGGATGGGCTAGAGACATTATGTTAGTGAAGTAACCAGTCCAGAAAAACAAAAGACAAATGGTTGTCCCTCATATGGCATGCTAGTACCAACAAACCCCAATTATAAATTTTTCTGTGGAGATGGATGCATATTAAAGAACAACAACCAGAAAGACTGCATCCGAAAAACTGAAATGGTGAATTGGAAGGGTGGGAGGGGTGGGAAGGGACATGGGTGTATATTCGATTGAATGTATATTATTGACATGAGTTCAACAAGTATCCAGTTTGCCACAGACTCTGTCCTACAGGTTACCTGGTGTTTTAGGACTTGTAAAAGTAAATATGTGTATATTAAACAAAATTGGTTTAAAGAGCTCTGATAAAAACAATAATGTATCTGAGTTAAATGGAGAATTAATTGCTGTGTCCCATTTGTTTATTAAATCTGTGTAACAATACTTTGGGGTTTGGCACATACACATGTTCTCTATAATTTTTCTTTGTACTAGAATATCACCTTGTAGCCTTCTCTTTATTAGGATTTTAACTTAAAATTAAGTTCTTTCCCAAGTTAAACACATACAGTCACCCCAAACAGCTAGGGTAATTTGATGAAATCTGTGCCTTGATTCCACCCTATAGTATGTAAATACAACTGTCTTCTGGCAGACTCATGGGTCAAAAAAAAGAAAACCTAAAAGTAAACAGGGGGAATACAGATAAATATGAAACCTTTTTGTCAAAACCACCTGCAATTCAAATCTTAAAAACTAACTATGGGAAAAGATTTGTTGTTCCAACAGGTCAAAATGTCACCAAACTTAACATGCTGAGAAAGAAAAGATACCGATTTGCATGAGTAGGATTGTACCGAAGAAAGGCCAACAGAAAGGTTGGCCCTATGTTGACTTGAAAGGAAGAAAAGCTCTCATGACTTGCTACAGGCATCAAACCACCTCTTGGATTCTACTTGAAAAACTATTATAAATGAGTCCTAATGAAACTTACTTCTAAGTGTCACAATGTTTTAAATCAAGACTTTCTTACCTCCCCCCATAAACAAGGAGAACTATGATGTGATGATGTATGAGGTTCGTTCTCCAACTGTAAATTGGAGCCAACTTTATAGAGTACATCTCTTATAACTGGTCAACTGCTTTCTTATAATTGACTAATAGCACATAGGAACTGTGAAAAAGGATTATTTCGCTATTCAGAACCAAATTCAATACTTAAAGTCTCTTAAGCTATGGCCTTAAACAACAATAATTAATACAGGAGCTCTGACATCAGCAATGGATTATTTACCAAGGAGATGTTTGGCCAGGGGAATCCAAGCCCCCACCAAAGTTAAAGGCTCACTGCCTCTAAACTGGGATACTTGCAAGAAGAAGAGGCGATTAAGGCCCTGCTGTTGAGACCTGAGGTTAAATGAAGGAAAAAATGTATTGAGACCTACACGCAAGTGTACAGACGGTCTCTGGAATACCAGTAGAGTGTTCAACAAGGCCACTAAAAAATAAAAGCAAACATGGGTCTCTTGAGTCACGCCAGACTCCTCATGTAGCACTCAGCTAACCTCACCTTGCCTGGAAAAGTAAGCAAGGCAAGCCATAATGCCCTGTATATCCCAAAAATCTAATTGGCTATGGCTCTCTCCTTGGAGGAATAAACCCCATGGCTGATGCCACAACTTACTAACCTCTAAGTGGGTTAGGAGAAGCTTGTTAACCCACAGTACAGACCCTGTCATATTAGACAGACAAAAATGTAATTCACATGGATTAGACATACGCATCCAAACATCTGTGTCAATATACCAAAGTAACATACCATAACAATTAGTACTGTTTATTTTTTTTTATACCTATTTCTAATTGCTTGGTGCTTTCATTAGTAGGATATGGAAAGGTTATCTGACAAATTGTCAGCCCATAGAAGAAAACAGCACAGAATTGACCAGAAGTCCTAGCAACAGCTCCAGAGAAAGAAGAGACGTTTTGCTCTCATCGACCTGTGCCCCTTTTCTAAGCCTAGGGACATCTTGCGAAGAGTGTGGGTGTAGAAATGTAAGGGCTGTGATTGGGGTGAAATGGTGAAACTACACACATATAGTCTGGACACTCATTTTTGATCAACTTGATTTGACATACCAAGCCCCATCCCACCCCCCCGCTGGATGGTGTGGGACCATAGGGCTGTGGTGGGTTTGGGGCACAACTGCTTGCAAGTTGGTTTTTTAACACGAAGGATGTTTGTACTCTACAAATTATCACACTTGTGTTAAAAAATGGAAAAAAAAAAAACTGAGAGAAAGATGCGAGACAGTTATGTCAGAATGCATGATCTGGGAGGACGGGAAGGGAATATTGCCTGAACTGAATTCCGGAGAAATGATGTATGAAATACACAAAGCATCAATGACAAAATGAGAAAATATAAAAAAGAAGAAAGACAAGTGTTCAACACAATAAGGCTGGTCAAACTGGGATAGCAGAATAATGAACCTAGATCCTTATCTCTCACCCTACAGAAAATTCAAGTCCAAATGGATCAAGTACTCTCAACATAAACCGAAACCTGAACATAACATGGCTGAGAGAGATGGCGCTCACAGTTAAGACCACTGACTGTTCTTGTAAAGAACCTGTGTTCAATTCCCAGAACCTACATGGCAGGTAACAGGTAGAGGAGAAAGTAGGGAATACATTGGAACTTACAGGCATAGGAAACAACTTTCTGAAAGGGACTCATAGATCACAAGTTTTAAGTGCAAGAATTGACAAATAAGACCAAATGAAACTACAAAGCTCTGTACTGCAAAGGATACCAACATTCAAGTGAAGAGGCAACCAACAAAATGGAAAAACCTTACCAGCTGTACCTCAGACAAAGTGTTAGTATCTAGAATATACAAAGAACTCAAAGGACTCAAATATCAACGCCACAAATGGCCCAATTAAAAACTGAGCTAAATATCTGAACAAGGAGTACTCAAAAGAAGAAACAAAAGAAAAAAAAATCTATATATCTATATATATATATTATATATATAATATTATATATATATACAGTCTTTTTGAGACAGGGTTCTCCCTTTAGTCCCAGCTGGTCCGGAACTCAAACATTTTCATTGTGAAAAACACAATAAACACAGTAGACCAGGCTGGCCTTGACTCCACAGAGATCCAATACCTCTGCTCCCAGAGTGCTGGGATTAAATGTGTGTGCCACCCTGCCCAGCCAAGAAATATTCTTTAAATGTTTCAACCATTTGTAATCATCAAAGAAATGGAACATGAAAAGCCTTTGCGATTCATATTATGCACTCAGAATGGCTAAAGATCCAAAAAATAAACAGTAAACACCTGCTGGCAAGAATGTGGAAAAGGTGAATTCTTATCTACTGCTGGGGTGGCGTGCAAACTGGTGCAGCTACTGTGTAAATCAGGGCGGGGAAGATTCTTCAAAGAGCTGGGGACCATTGATTTTTTTCTACCATATAATCCAGGCACTCTTGAGTCTTTACTCAAAAGACTCTCTACCTTACTACAGAAATATTTATTCATCCATGTATTGCTGCCCTTTTCATGCTAGTCAGAAAATGGACAACAACCTAGAGTGACCTGGATGAACTTGCTCTATATGGGATAATGCAGGGTGTGGTACAATTTTTTGGTTGTGTAATATATTCAACTCTTCCAAAAAGATAAATTATGTAATTCACAGGTAACTGAATGTAACTAGAAACAATTACCTTGAGTGAGGTTACCCAGACCCAGAAGACACATGTCAAATGTTCTGTCTCATAGCTGGATGCTAGGTTTGAAACACTAGATAGGTATGTTCCAACTTGAAAATCCGGAGAGGTTAGGAAGTAAATCAAAGGCCATGGAAGGGTGGCTTCCTGGGAAGGGAGGTATAATGCATTGATACAAATGGAGAAAGGGGAATAATAAAGGAGGAAGTGTTAAATGGAATGTGTAATGGTAGGACCCAGCAGAGGAGGAAGTATGGGGAGACATAACCAACATTAAATGCCTTTAGAAAAAACACCATAAGAAACACCTACCACTATAGAAGCTTCTTAAAAGTATAGTGTATACATTATGAAGGGTATTAAAAAGGACTTTACCTCATAACTGGAGGGGACATTGGCCCCTTCTAGAGCCCCTATAAAAATTAAAAAAAAAAACTTTCAATGCCTGTAATGGACTCTCTTTGGAACTCTTGACCAGAGGTTCCTATAGGCCCTTCAAAACAATATTCCTCTGCCCTTTCTCAACCACCAGAACTCCATAGTAAGACCCTATTCCCAAAGACACAACATATATGAGCTGTTAGGAAAGAAATAAATATATGGAGCAATCAAGCTGGTACTGACTTTAATGTCCCAACTCTACTGACTAGCTTTCACAGTGCTTGAAGGTGATGCTCATGCTGCCTGAAGAGGAAATGACTCATCAGACTTACCCGACTGTGAATCCTTAGAACTCCGACAACTGGCCTGTGCAATACGTGTGTGAGTATTATGGAATGTCCAACCAGTTTCTAATACGATTTAAGATTCCATTCATAGGATGGAATCCCATATCTGTCATTGATACTAGGTCTGGGAACCTGAGGCTAGACAGGTCCACTGGACCTAGGGGAGAGCCCCAATACTAGTTTCTACTAAATGGTTATACTAGTAAACTGATTTCAATGACTTTTTGTTATACCCATAGATTCATACATCTCTCAACTCTCACCAGAGAAGCTTCTTTATGCAGAAGATGGTGATTACCAGCACCCCTCAAAACTGGCCAATGTGCAGGCAACAACAGGCTCCAGAGTGATTATGCCTGAATTCAACAACTACATCAAACCTCTGCCTCTCCTTCAGACTTCAGGGTGAAAAAAGGGATGGAAAGATTTTTAGATCCAGAGGTTGTGGAGATCACAAGGAAAAGAATTTTCCATAACTCTTGGAAGTTACTCATATGAACTACAGAAGTGGTGATATCATGTGCGTGTCTCATTCAGACTCAAGCTAGACACATGGTAGCATTGACCAGGAAACTATAAGAACCTGAAACTTATGGGAGGAACTATGGCAACTAATAGATTATGGGAGGGTAGTGAGTTGCTTTCAAGTATGAGACTCTGTAGTTTAACAAGGTCCCAATAAATGGACCATACTGAAGGACCTTTGGACAAAATAAAATTAAACTCTACATGGCATACTTTATCTATTATCTGTATCATTTGTCATTCATCTATCTGTCATCTATCATCTCTCTATCTAATCTATATTATATATATACATATATATCACCTATCTATGTATATTCTTCTAGCATCATCTATCTGGTCTATTTATCTATAATACAACACAGTAGTTTGCATTAGTCTGGGCTGTGTTAGTAAGGAGTGGTGCAGATAGGGGAGAAGATATAAATACCATAAAATTAAAAATTAAAAAAAAAAAAAAAAAAAAATTTTAATTTAAAAAATCTAGAAATAAATCTTCCCATGTGATCCAGCCAAACCATATACCTCAAAGTCTCTATATCCTACTGCATTAATTTTCCTAAATGCAGCTTAATACCACATAGAAAACTTGTCTAGTTCACTTCATTGTAACATAAAGCACCTTGCCTCTTACATCTGGTGATACTTAAATGCACTTCTTTGAAGCTGTTATAGGTTGAGTGTATCAGCCTAATAACATGTTTTAGAAACTCAGCCCCCCACAACATTTAAAATGTGAAGTCGTGAAGTCTTTAAGATGTGACTAGCTCATGAAGGTTGTTCCTCATGAGTGATTAGTGCCATTCCGCAGGAGTGTATCCTTATAAAACAATGCACTTGACTTCCTGTACTCTCTTTCTCCCACTGATTTTCTCTCTGCTTTTTTAAAAAAAATTTTATTGAATTTGTGTATTTCATTTAATATTTCTCAGCCAGTCTTAACCACGTTTATGCCCACCTCTCCAGCACCCGTACCCTTCCCCCCAAGAGTTCATACATTCTGTATTTGTGTTCGGGTCAATTGTCGCCCAAAATCACCTCTCACCCAGCCCTTCCCTTCAGTGCCAGTTCATCTCTAGCTTACCAGCCTATCCAGAGTCCCCTGTTTAAAGAAGGTCAGTTCTTCATCACCAGCCAAAATCAGCTTCTAATATTTATTCAGCTAAAGTTGGGCTATGCTACCCATTTCTACAGTTCCATGCCTGGGATTTTGTTATTGTTGACTTGAATGATCCTGTTCATGTTGACACCATTGCTGTCGGTTCCTATGAACAGGGTCCCCGGCGCTTCTAGGATTCACTTCTATATGGTCATTCTCCTTTTCCCTGGCTCTTGCAATCTTTATACCCTCTCTTCTGCCATTTCTCTGAGGCCTGGTAGTTGACGCTAAATATAGGTGACCTGTCCTAATCTCCACAGTTTTACCATTCATGATCTTTTGAGTTCTTGAGCTCCTGTTGTATGGGAGAGCTTCCTTGATGAGAGTTAAGAGGTTAATTAATGTCCTCTTGGCCCTTATTCTAGTTGTGTTGATACTTAGGTTAGAGGTTCCATTGTAGATATGTTGCTTCCATGAGTAATTCACAGACAATGTTTGTGTGTGTCCAGCTTTGGGACTCTTGTACTATTCTTCATCTGGTGCAAACGACGGTATTTATTTATTTTTTTATTACTTTTATTATTTCTGTATGTGTAAGAATGTATTGTCTGCATGCAACCTTGTGCACCACGTGTCCGTTGCAATGCCGCGGCGGAGGTCAGAAGTGGGCGTCGGATTACCCTGGACCTGGCAGATAAGCACACACACACCCTAAAGACACATAAGCACACACCCACCCCACAGACACACAGGTGCACACATATGCCACAGATATATAGGTACACACACTCACTACAGACACACAGGTACACACACACACCCTACAGACTCACAGGTACAGAACTTCCTATAAAGGTATATGAGGCTATCTTCATGAAGACACACATTTCATACATGTTTGGTTGGCTATTTCCAATTTGGTGTCCCTGGGACTTTTCCAATCCAAATGAATAACTATAAAGATACTATAAAAAACAACAGTCCAAGTTCCTAATAATAACCACCAACAAACTGATGCATTAATCCCATAGCGTTCACCTGCTATTAAGAGCAGCCACACCTGGGGATAAGCCCCATGCCCCTACAGCAGTGTGTGAGGCCCGCACAGGACGTTATTTCCGTGATAAAGTTTGGTTAGGTGATGAAGGCAGAGCACATTTACAAGATCTGTAGACTTGCATTTAGCAAATACCACCAAGGCAAAGCTTTGAATTTTTTATTCTCACATGTCAGCATTTTCCCTCCCATCTTACACCTCTCCTACTCTTCCTAAACGTGCCTTCAATTTTGTGATGTGCAGTGGCTGAGTATAGATTCTAAATCCTATGCCTTGTAATATATATATATATATATAGTCTTTTTGAGACAGGGTCTCCCTTTAGTCCCAGCTGGTCCGGAACTCAAATTTCATATGGAAACACAATAAACACAGTAGACCAGGCTGGCCTTGAACTCACAGAGATCCAACTACCTGTGCATCCCAGAGTGCTGGGATTAAATGTGTGTGCCACCATGCCCAGCCAAGAAATATTCTTTAAATGTTCAACATTTGTAATCATCAAAGAAATGGAAATGAAAAGCCCTTTGAGATTGCATATTACTGCACTCAGAATGGCTAAGATCCAAAAATCAAACAGTAACAAATGCTGGCAAGAATGTGGAAAAGGTGAATTCTTATCTACTGCTGGGGTGAGTGCAAACTGGTGCAGCTACTGTGTAAATCAGGGCGGAGATTACTCAAAGAGCTGGACATTGATCTACCATATAATCCAGGCACTCTTGAGTCTTTACTCAAAAGACTCTCTACCTTACTACAGAAATATTTATTCATCCATGTATTGCTGCCCTTTTCATGATAGTCAGAAATTGGAAACAACCTAGAGTGAACCTGGAGTGAACTGCTATATGGATAATGAAGGTGTGGTACATTTTTTGGTGTAATATTATTCAACTCTTGCAAAAGATAAATTATGTAATTCACAGGTAACTGAATGTAACTAGAAACAATTACCTTGAGTGAGGTTACCCAGACCCAGAAAGACAAATGTCACATGTTCTGTCTCATAGCTGGATGCTAGGTTTGAAACACTAGATAGGTATGTTCCAACTTGAAAATCCGGAGAGGTTAGGAAGTAAATCAAAGGCCATGGAAGGGTGGCTTCCTGGGAAGGGAGGTATAATGCATTGATACAAATGGAGAAAGGGGAATAATAAAGGAGGAAGTGTTAAATGGAATGTGTAATGGTAGGACCCAGCAGAGGAGGAAGTATGGGGAGACATAACCAACATTAAATGCCTTTAGAAAACACCATAAGAAAACCTACCACTATAGAAGCTTCTTAAAGTATATGTGTATACATTATGAAAGGGTATTAAAAAGGATTTACCTCATAACTGGAGGACATTGCCCCTTCTAGAGCCCATATACTAAAATAAAAAAAAAAACTTTCAATGCCTGTAATGGACTCGTCTTGAAACTCTTGACCAGAGGTCCTATAGACCCTCAAACAATATTCCTCTGCCCTTTCTCAACCACCAGAACTCCATAGTAAGACCCTATTCCCAAAGACACAACATATATGAGCTGTAGAAGAAATAAATTAGGAGAAATCAAGCTGGTACTGACTTTAATGTCCCAACTCTACTGACTAGCTTTCACAGTGCTTGATGGTGATGCTCATGCTGCCTGAAGAGGAAATGACTCATCAGACTTACCCAACTGTGAATCCTTAGAACTCCGACAACTGGCCTGTGCAATACGTGTGTGAGTATTATGGAATGTCCAACCAGTTTCTAATACGATTTAAGATCCACTTCATAGGATGGAATCCATATCTGTCATTGATACTAGGTCTGGGAACCTGAGGCTAGACAGGTCACTGGACATAGGGGAGAGCCCAATACTAGTTTCTACTAAATGGTTATACTAGTAAACTGATTTCTAATGACTTATTTTTATACCCATAGATTAATACATCTCTCAACTCTCACCAGAGAAGCTTCTTTATGCAGAAGGTGGTGACTAACACAGCACCCCTCAACTGGCCAATGTGCAGGCAACAACAGGCTCCAGAGTGATTATGCCTGAATTCAACAACTACATCAAACCTCTGCCTCTCCTTCAGACTTCAGGGTGAAAAAAGGGATGGAAAGATTTTTAGATCCAGAGGTTGTGGAGAATCACAAGGAAAAAGAATTTTCCATAAATCTTGGAAGTTACTCATATGAACTACAGAAGTGGTGATATCATGTGCGTGTCTCATTCAGACTCAAGCTAGACACATGGTAGCATTGACCAGGAAACTATAAGAACCTGAAACTTATGGGAGGAACTATGGCAACTAATAGATTATGGGAGGGTAGTGAGTTGCTTTCAAGTATGAGACTCTGTAGTTTAACAAGGCTCCAATAAATGGACCAATACTGAAGGACATTTGGACAAATAAATTAAACTCTACAGGCATACATTTATCTATCTATCATGTATCTGTTGTCTATCATCTATCTGTCATCTATCATCTATATATATATATATATATCATCTATCTATGTATCATCTTTCTAGCTATCTATCTATATGTCTATCTATCTATAATACAACACAGTAGTTTGCATTAGTTTGGGCTGTGTTAGTAAGGAGTGGTGCAGATAGGGGAGAGGATCTAAATATGTCAAATATATGAAAATCGCAAAATTTTAATTTAAAAAATCTAGAAATAAATCTACCATGTGATCCAGCAAACCATATACCTCAAAGTCTCTATATCCTACTGCATTAATTTTCCTAAATGCAGCTTAATACCACATAGAAAACTTGTCTAATTCACTTCATTGTAACATAAAGCACCTTGCCTCTTACATCTGGTGATACTTAAATGCACTTCTTTGAAGCTGTTATAGGTTGAGTGTATCAGCCTAATAACATGTTTTAGAAACTCAGCCCCCCACAACATTTAAAATGTGAAGTCGTGAAGTCTTTAAGATGTGACTAGCTCATGAAGGTTGTTCCTCATGAGTGATTAGTGCCATTCCGCAGGAGTGTATCCTTATAAAACAATGCACTTGACTTCCTGTACTCTCTTTCTCCCACTGATTTTCCTCTCTGCTTTTTAAAAAAATTTTTAATTGAATTTTTGTGTATTTCATACATAACTTCTCAGCCAGTCTTAACCACGTTTATGCCCACCTCTCCAGCACCCGTACACTTCCCCCCAAGAGTTCATACATTCTGTCATTTGTGTTAGGGTCAATTGTGCCAAATCACTCTCCCCAGCCATCCCTCAGTGCCAGTTCATCCTCTGAGCTCTACTCAGCCTATCCAGAGTCCCTATCTTAAAGAAGGTCAGTTCTTCCTCCTCCAACCACAATCAGCTGCCAATATTTCTTCAGCTAAGATTGGGTTCTGCTACTCATTTATGCAGTTCCATGCTGGGATTTTGTCTTGTTGACCTTGCATGATCCTGTGCATGCTGATACCAATACTGTAGGTTCATATGAACAGGGTCCCAGGAGCTTATAGGATTCATTTCTATATGGTCATTCTCCTTTTCCCTGGCTCTTGCAATCTTTATACCCTCTCTTCTGCAATTTTCTCTGAGGCCTGGGTGAGTGAAGCTAAATATAGGTGACCTGTCCTAATCTCCACAGTTTTACCATTCATGATCTTTTGAGTTCTTGAGCTCCTGTTGTATGGGAGAGCTTCCTTGATGAGAGTTAAGAGGTTAATTAATGTCCTCTTGGCCCCTTATTCTATGTTGTGTATTAGGTGTAGAGGTTGCATTGTAGATATGTTGCTTGGGCATGAGAAATTCACAGACAATGTTTGTGTGTGTCCAGCTGTGGGACTCTGTACTATTCTTCATCTGGTGCAAAAGAAGTGTATTTATTGAGTGATGTCTGGGATATTTGTCTGTAAATATAAGGATACCTATTTTGCAGTTAGTAAGATGTTGCCTTAGCCTAGGGATGTGACAAGATATATGACCTCTCCAAACTGTGTGCATCTGGCTATGTTAACAGTACCACACATAAGTTTCCTCCCATTGAGTGGGCTTTAAGTCCAATTAAATAGTCATTTGTTGCTGCCAGGATAAAAGTGCCACTACTGCAAGGATGTCATATGCTATGCTGGACATTGATGTGGATATTTTGTCTTAAAACTGGGGTTGGATGATTTATTGCTGTTCTTCCTTAGTAGCTTACATAGTGCTCTAGAAAGCTATGAGAGCTACCCTGCAAGTGGCTTCCTGGTCAGTTCAAGTTCCATTGCTCCAATTCTGATCTCCAAATTATGTCCTGTTTTCATCAATGCTGTGTTACCTTCAGTTTCTGAGAGGCAATCAAGGTATATGGCAGTAGCTTGTGTAAGTTTGGGAGTGTCTTGGACTACCCTGGCCAAGGACTCAAGGGAAGGTTTCTCCTGTCTGGTACTGTTTATTGTTATGTAGCCTTCAGCTTTGCACATGTACTCATGTAGAGCTATTGAATGTGTAATTTATCAATAGATTTTTAGTTTAATATGATTCTCTATTTTTTTACCCTAGCTAGGCGGCGTTTATCTCTCCTCTCTCCTGTTCCCTGTTTAGCCCTCCTTTCACGTCTTCTCCATTTAAAGTATCTCCATTTTCCCCATCTCTTTGCTAATGTCAGTCTCCCATGGCCCCACTTCTCTTGAGCTCCTTCTTACCCTTTATCCTCATATTTCTTTCTATAACCCTTCCTCTGCTCTCCCATTTAGATATCCTGATTTTATCTATTTATGCCTTAGTAACATCTACTAGTCTTCTGTCTCGGGTTCCCTCTTTCCCTTTACCATCCTCGTTCCTTTTCATTTACCTGGTTCCTGCAGTTATGTCAGGATATATACTTACATATAAGAATTTGGTGCTAGGATTCACAAATGAAGGCCAACATATGCCCTTTGTTGTTCTGAGTCTGTGTTACTTCACTTAGCATAACAGCTTCTATTTCCAACCATTTAGCTGCAAATTTCATGATGTTGTCTTTCTTTACCACTAAGCTGAGTAGGACTACATTGTGTAAATGTACCATATTTCCATTTTCCACTCGTCAGTTGAAGGAAACTTAGGTTGCTTCCATCTCTTCACTATTGTGAAAAGAGTAGCAATAAACATAGATGTGCAAGTATCTCTACAATAGGATGATTCTTTGTGTTCTAGTTTGTTTTCAATGGCAGTCACAAACAACTCTGACCAATACCAACTTGAAGAGGACAGGTTTATTCCTCTTAAATTTCTGGGGCCACAGTTCATCACTTAGGGAGCCAAAAGTAGGAACTCAGTAAAAGAACCTAGAGGCAGGAGCTGAAGCACAAGCCATGGAGAAATGTTTCTTACTGGTTTGCTCCCCTGGCCTATGCTCAGCCTACATTCTTATACAATATACAACAACCTACCCAGGGGTGGCACCATCCACAGTGGTCTAGGCTCTTCTATATCACTCAATAATAAAGAAAATACCCACAGACATGGCCACAGGCCAGTCCAATGGAAGAAATTCCTCAATTGAGGCTCCCTCAACCCAGGTGTGTTGAGTTGATATTAACACTATCCAGCACACTTTGAGTATATGCCAACAAGTAGTGTCAAATGGTAGGATCATTTTTAGATTTTTAAGAGTTCTCCCTACTACTTTCCATAAGGATTGCACAAGCTTGTGATCCCATCAGCAGTGAATGAGCATTCCCGTTTCCCCACAACCTCTTCAGCATTTAATATCATATGTTTTTTTAATTATAGCAAGTCTTACAGGAGTGAGATGAAATCTTAAAGTGGTTTTCATTTGCTTTTCCTTAATTATTAACTATGTTGAACACTTTTTAACATGCTTCTTATCCATCTTTATTCTTTTGAGAACTCTCAGTTCAATTCATTAGCCCATCTTTTAATTGGGTCAATTGTTTTCTTGATTCTTGGTTTTTTGAATAGTTTATATATTCTGGATGTTAAACCTCTGTCAGATGAGCCACTGATGAAGATTATCTCTCACTCTAGGGGTTTTCTCTTCACTTCTTTGCTTCTTTTTCTGTGCAGAAGCCTTTTATTTTAATGAGAGCCTCAGTTGTTGATTGTTGACCTCAATTCCTGAGGAACTAATGAGATCTTTTCTACACCAATATCTTATAGGTTAAGGCTGATGTTTTCTTCTAACAGTTTCAAAGTTTCAGGTTTCACATTGAGATTTTTTATCTATTTGGAGTTGACTTTTATGCACTGTGAAAGATAAAGTTTTAGTTTCATTCTTCTATAGGTGGTGACCCAGTTTGCCAGCACCACTTGATGAAGATACTGTATTTCCTCCATTGAGTGTTCTTGGCCCCTTTGTCAAATATCAAGTGGCTGAAATTGCATGTACTCGAGTTTATGTCTTCAATTATGTTCCACTGATCTAAGGGTCTATTTTTGTGCCAGTACCATGCTGTTTTATGATGATAGCTCTGTAATATAGTTTGGTATAGTAATCCCCCGGCATTGCTCTTTGTGCTCAGGGTTGTTTTGGCTCTCCAGAGTCTTTTTTTTTTATTGATGCTTTGTGTATTTCATACAACATTTTCCAATTCAGTTCAGGCATATATCCCCTTCCCTTCCCCCACCCCACCCCTACCCATCCCAGATCATGCATTCTGCCATAAGTTTTCTGCATCTTTCTCTGCTTTTTTGGTTTTTTTTTTTCATTTTTTAACAATAAGTGATAATTTATGAGTACAAGCATCCTTCATGTAAAACCAATTTGCAAGCAGTTGTGCCCAAACCCACACAGCTCATGGGTCCCACCATCCACCAGGGGGGGATTGTATGTTCAATCAAGTTGATCAAAAGAGTGTCCAGTCTATATTGTTGTAGTTTCACCATTAACCACAATCGAAGCCCTTACATTCTACCATGCCCCCTCTTCCGCAGATTGTTCCCTAGGCTTAGAAAAGGGGCACAGGTGGATGAGAAGTAAAACTCTCTACTTTCTCTGGAGCTGATGTCTTGGTCTCTAGTCAGTTCTGGCTGTTTTCTTTCATGG